>JAMYIC010000740.1:0-49946 GCA_024112705.1 Microcera coccophila
GAAATGGTATAACAGCATCCACGGGCTAGGAGCTATTGAAACAAGACGTGTAAGATATACATAAGAAAGGGTTTTTGCTATCAGATGTTGATGGACAGTTTGCTGTAGTTATTTAATATGGCTCATATATCCCATGACTACCCTAGAGCTTTGGAGCTTCAAACAAGACTCCACTTTGGCTTAGACACGACGAGCTGGATGTGGATTCACATGCGCGAATATAACCAAACTTGGGCATAACACGAATGAAATAGTTGGATGTTTGACATTTTGCACCGCTTTTATCCCCGTCTATATTGCTCGATATCGCCGGCCTCGTAGCCGGGTATCATGTCTACAAACAGATTAATGATAATGAAATGATCCGTATACATAACACGTGCCCCCTCTAGCTAGATGTACAGGGACTTGCCATCGCATATAGAAACTGGAATTTAAAAGATTCAATGCCCACAAGCTCTCATGAGCTGTATTGACGCACCCCAAACGCCGCCTTAATGCTTAGCGGTGACCGTGTCACCAGTCATCTTCTCAACATAACTCTTCGCCCTGTAGTCAAGGTTGTTAGCAACTGTAATAGTGGAGAGGGGGGCAAGAAAGCTCACATGTCACCGAACGCAACCATGCAGACGGTCTGCCAGATACCCAAGCTGATGCGAGGAGTGATACCGCGATACAAGCCCTTGATGCCGTTCTGAGAGTAGATGTACTTGGCAGTGTTGCCAACTGTCATCTTCTTGGGGCGGTTGGGGTCCTCCTTCTTGCTCTGCATTTCAACACGGATGACCTCAATGGGCTGGTTCCATGCGCTGAGACCACCACCAATGCCACTGGCGAGGACCTTTTCGAGAGCAGACAGCTTTTCGCCGTCCTTCTTGCCGGTAGCATTGCGAATCCAACCCTCGGCGAGACGACTGAGACCAAATCGGGAACCCCAGTTGGTCATCTGTCGGATAGCGACGGCGTTGACACCCTTGTTAATGCCGCGGATGCCTTCCTTGTTGTAGATGCCCATAAAGGTCTGAAAGGTGGTCTGAGGCTTGACACCGGACGCGGCCATCTTGTGCTTGGTGATCTCGACCGTCTTCATGCAGGTGCAGAAACCCATGGTGGCATAAGCCTGGGCGACACCACCGGTGATACCGCCGATGATGCCACCACCAAACTCGGAGGCGCCAGCGACACGGGCGTAATACTCGGCTTCGGAGGCGACGAAGAGGAGCACGGCGCCCTTGGTGGAAGCCTCAATCCAGGCCCAGGGGATGAGACCTTGGTAGACTGCGTGACCGTCAGCCAGAGCGCGGAATCAATCGAGCGATCAGGAGTACTTACAGCCCAGAGGACCACCCCGAGCCCAGACGCGTCCCAAGGCGGCCCCCATGCCGTCGCCTCGGTTGGCAGCCATGGTGGTTTTCACCACCTCGAGAGGCTGACCCAGCGTCGTCACCTCGAACATGTTCAAGCCGGCGCCCAACAACAAGTTGGAGAACTTGATGGGCTTCTTCTCCAGCTCTTTCACGCCGGCGGGGCCGGACGCAGTGTCGATGGCAACCATAGCTTTGGGATGTCGATTAAAAGGGGCCCTGACCAAGGGAACAGGATGCTTCTTCGCAAATGGGGGAGGGAAAAAAAAGATGAGAGGGAGAGGTAGGTAGAGTCTGGACGCGGTGCAGCGAGGGGGGGAAACAGGAGTAAAGAGGGTGAGGTATGCTCTCAATTGCTGAGTCAGACAAGCTTATTTGAGCGGATGAGATCCCGAACACGGAGAGGGAGTATTGCGGAGGGAAGGCCGAGGTAGAGCGATGATGGACGATAAAAGACCGCGGGATTGGGGACGGTGGATTTTTCTTCGGGGGATTAACTTCTCTGCTGGCACTACTGGCCCTTTGCACGTGCAAGCACAACAGAAAGGCTTGGCTGTTGAATCCCCTCGACGTGCATGATCGGCCTTGCAAGGGGCCTGGTTCTGGGAATGCGTGGCTGTTTTGGTTAGACGAGATTGGCTCCAGGGAGAGACTCGTTGATTGATGGTGAAAAGCAGAGTAAAACAGTTGATAGAGAACCAATCGTATACGAGCAAGGGCCCTGTGGACGTACAGTACCGGGTTTGATGAAAAGCACCGAACTGACTGGATGCTGCATTACTATGGTATTTGTCCCAGTACTGAGGTGCTGAACGTTTGGGGCGAGATAAGGTACCTGGCAGGCCTAAGGCTTGCACGGGTACCTAGCTGAGCTGAATGGGGCTGACCTGGAGGGAGGCGGTGCTTTGCTGACGCTGACTCAGGAAGACAACGGGCTCTACTGAGAGCCAAGTAGCACCAAGAGTTTAGCGCTTCAATTACATTTGAGGAAGCTGATTGAGCTTCTGCACGATACGATACGACCTGTTGCGCCTATTGCGGTGCGACGACGCCTCCAAGAAACCCCTGCACCCGTCTTAGACCCTGCTGCTGGAATACATTATCGTACATGCAGCCTGTCCCTGACGCAATGCAAAAAGCCCACTCAACAGCATCTCCCTCCCTTCCCTCATCCACCGCCCAACTGGGAAATCCCCTCAACACCTCCCCTATCCCAATTCCCCAAAATAGACATTGTTGAGAGACCTTCGCCAACCATCGTCCAAGGCTCTCTGCCACCGTGGTTATCCCGCACGCTAAGGCCCGCCACGGCCCTCACTACGATCCTCACCACTGGGAAGCTCCGGGAGCTTCGCTTTCTTTTCCCGTGCCTGTGCGCGAGCTTGGGAAGATTTTTATTGAATCGTCTATCGCTAGTGACACCACCTCTACCTTGGAATTTTGGGGCCAACGCTGTCTTAAGCTGTCCAAGGCCCAAGACAGGGTGAGGATTCCTGGACCCTCTAGAATTGATAGTTCGAGTTACAGCTGCAGTCAATTTTGATGAGACATTACCCGTCCATGCATCGTTGGCGGAACAGTTCAGCCCCACTAACCGGCGGGAGAATTACCACCGAGAAAACCATCATGAGCCATTTGCGCTCCAGTTAGATTTGATCCGTGGAACAAGAGCTGTAAAATCAATCATGGCCATCTTTCGACAGCCTATCTTCATTACCAATAAGAAAACAGTCCCGTGTGTAAGGTATTGTACAAGCGCCCGGTGGTTGGTATCCCTACTTCCCAGGCTGTCTATCCTCCTCGTTGGGTATGCCCTGGCGCACGCCCCATCATGGCGCCAGATTCCTATCCTCTTAAGACCCTCCCATTTTCCTTCCCGTCCATCATGGTCTCAGGGCTTCTTGCCACTTCTTACAGCTTCTTGACAAGCTCTGCCCACTTGTCGGTGGAGAAGGACTTGGGTCGCTCGATGGGAGCACCGAGGGCACGGTCAATGATGAGCTGGGGAAGGACGCCAATAGCTCGGGAGACACCGAAGAGAACGGTGTAGTAGCTGGCCTCGTTCAAGCCGTAGTACTGGAGGAGAACACCGGAGTGAGCGTCGACGTTGGGGTAGGGGTTCTTGGTCTTGCCGTGCTCAGTCAGGACACCAGGCGCAATCTTGTAGACCTGGCTGACAAGCTTGAACATGGGGTCTTCAGGCATCTTCTCTGTTGTAGTTGTTAGCTCGCTTCTCCTTCACCAAAATCGAGTGAACCAAGCTTGGATTAAACGTACCCTGAGCGAACTTGCGCTGAGCCATGTAACGGGGATCGGTCTTTCGGAGAACGGCGTGGCCGTAACCGGGGACGACACGTCCGGCGTTGAGAGTGGACCAGAGATAGTCGGTGATGGCCTTGTCGCTGAGATCGTCGCCAACGACCTTCTTCATCTCGGTGAGCCAATTGAGCACCTCCTGGTTGGCCAGGCCGTGCAGGGGACCGGCGAGACCGTTGAGACCGGCAGCCAGGGACAGGAAGGGAGAGCTGAGAGCACTGCCGACGAGGTGAGTGGTATGGGCAGAGACGTTGCCACCCTCGTGGTCGGTGTGAATGGTCAGGTAGAGACGCATCAACTCGACGAAGTCAGCGTTGTCACCGAAGCCCAGCTGATTAGCGAAGTTGAAAGAGTAATCCTTGTCCTTCTGGATGGGAGCGACCTTGCCACCCTTGAAGACGTTCTGGTAGATGCGCGAGGCAATGTTGGGGAGCTTAGCAATGAGGTCCATGGAGTCCTCAAAGGTATAGCCCCAGTACTCCTTCTTGTTGATACCCTTGGCGTAGGCCTTGGCGAACGAAGAAGTGTGCTCGAGGGCGTTGACGGCCAGGGAGAACTGAGCCATGGGGTGAAGGTCGGTAGGGCAGTGGTCGATGAGCTCCTCGACGAACTTGGGAATGTCGGATCGGGCAGCCCACTCGGCGGACAGATCGCGGACTTGCTGCTCGGTGGGGACCTCGCCAGTCAGGAGAAGCCAGAAGAGACCTGGAAGGTCAGCGAATGCGTGCATGGCGATGGGCGCAACTTCATCTGTAACATACCTTCAGGAAGAGGCTCCTTGCCACCGGGAGCCTTGGGCAGAAGCTCTTGGCACTCGGGGATGGTCTTGCCACGAAATCGGATACCCTCCTCGGAGTCAAGGACGGAGCCTTCCCACACGAGGGACTTGATGCCTCGTGCACCGCCATAGACCTGGTCGAGGGTGACTTTGTCAATGACCTTGGAACCATGCTCCCTAGAAGCGATTGAAGGTCAGTCGCGGTACCAATGGAAGGCCACCGAGGCTCGAAGGCGAACGTGGCCCGAATACTTGGATGAGGGAATGCGACTCACTTGCGCAGGGTCTTGACCTGCTCAATCTTCTCGGGGAGCAGTTCGGCGAATCGCTCCTTCAGGGTCTAGATGCCGAGTCAATACCATTGCGACCAAGCATGCGGTCATCCGGAGCTCCTCACCTGGGTCTTGGCTGAATAGCAACGGACCGCGTTGAATGCGGAGCCATTGATGGCAGGAGAGCGGAGCGAAGCTCGCAGGGCAGCATTGCTGAGACGCGTGACAGAGGCCATTGTGAGGAGAGATTAGACTGGGAGGGGATGAGTATGAAAGAGTAGAAGGAAGAGAATGAGAAGAAGAGATGGAGGGTAGGAGTTCAAGTAAAAAAGACGCAGAAGGAAAAAATACGCCGGCTCCAAGCTGGGAACCTCGGGGGCGTGGATCATGGAGCAGGCCCCGGGACCCGGTAGCGCCGCAGGACACCCACAGCACACCTGGAACACCCACAGCAGGTAGGTAGCGAAGCGTCCAGTAAAATCCCACCGACGGCATGAATTCCAGTGGAGCTTCAAGGGGCGGCAGCGGTGGTTCGCCAGTATTTTTGTGGAGGCCCAGCTCCGTCGTTCTCTTCAACAGAACGCCCCAAACGAGCCTTGTTGGCTTTGTACATGATTGTGAGGCGCAATTTCCTCCCAATGCTTTAGCTCATCGGTTTCAGCTCAGGGCCAGCAGAGACAGCTCCCTGCAGTCTGTAATATGGAGTCTGGAGCGATTTACCCTAAACCGCAGTCATGACTTCGTGGTAGCGTGAATCGCCCATCTTTGCCTGCCTGATGACGATGGTGATGCAGGAGACATCCAGTGCTCACAGATTCCGAAGGGCGCTAGGTACCGGTGCTACGTGCCGAGGGATGGTTGTGGTGTTGCAACAATTTTCTTTTTTTTCTTTTTTTTCTTGGGGGGGTAGGGGGGTTCACCTAAGGCGCCTATGAGAACACCTTGGACGCATGCTGCTGTCGACGTTTTTTGGTCCTCCCATTCATGGAGCTTGTTTGACGTCAGATGGGGTCTGGCTGGCCTCGCCTTCAAACCTGCCCATTCTTGTTCTAGCACCATGGGCGCCACGAGACCGCATCTCGTGCCCTCGGCGCTGAAATGGAGATATCGACTGGCTATTGGGCATGTTGCAGCTTGCCTTGTGCTACTGAAATGCCGAAAATCCCCATTAATCCGAGAGAATGTCAATCAAATCACAAGGATCTCTCGTTTGGAGAATAGCCGGCTGGCTGCAATGGCGCAGAGTCTCGAAGTCGCATGAGTTCCCTAATTTTGGTTCGTGCTTGTCACCCGTTGGTTCTAGATCCGTATTTTGTGAAGCTATCTGGAGCCTCCGATCGCCCGGACCTCTCGGCTGCCCTGAAGGACAGAAAGTTGCCAGGCCTTTCGGCTACTCTGACAGCAGCTGCCCTTCTCGACGCTCGGCGCTCGATGATGTTATGCTCGTGCTCTATACATGACTCCGGGATATGCAATACGACTAAATTGCACATCCTATTTCCAGCAATGTGCCGCGGTAATTGTGAGCCTCCTCTCTATGTTCCCCCTCCTTAGCTTCTGGTACCTGTAAATTAATTTTGACCAAATGTTTCCTTGTGAACAAACTGGTGGTGAGGTCATCCTTTCATTGGTGCTTGATTACTTCGTACCTGAGCCTATTTCTTAGAGTACCGTAGACTTGCTATTCCCGACTGTCGGACTTCACGGGAAATTATGTTCAACGGGGCGCATATCCGTAATTCGGGATATAAGACGGGCCCAAGGCGTCGCTGGGGTTGTTAAGTTTTCCTGACCACCTCAGCCTTGGCCTTATCTTATCTCTGTCGCACGTTGGACAAGGCTCATGTGAGGCCATCACGTGCATGCTTAAACTTCGGGAGACCCACATCTGCAGGATCCTTGCCGTGTCTCAGAATTCCATGTGACCCGGCCACTTGGCTCCACCCTTTCATTTCTTTCATTCATCATCCTCACATTTCCCCGTCATCCCATCTAAGTGCCCTTCTAGATCACGGGCATCCTCATCTCTCAGTCATTTCGTATTCTTCTTCGTCTTGTTAATCTAACGGCGACAAGTTCTAGACGACCTATTGGGCATCCACGCTTCGTGCACTCTGGCATCCGCTCGTGCCTTGAGAGTGTGGCTCGGAATCACAGTAGAAGAGAAATTTTCAGCGCAAGCCGTATCGTACTCCTGGCCTTGCGAGGCCTGCCTTCTCTGTTCGCGACTGAGATCCTTTCTTCGTACCTGAAACAAACTGGCAACTGCGTAAAAGACCTTCAGGCAGGCGCTTTCTCGTACCTGGCCACCTACCCTGGGAGTTTCCTCCTACATACAGCTGGTGATAACCGCAAGTTTCTTTACCACGATCTGATCGTTTCGCCGCGAAGGCTGGCTCGTATTTTCCCTGGCTGCACCCTGCAGTACACGTATATTCCCGGCGTATCGTTGGCATCATGGCATCCGCAGTAACAGACCTAGAGACTGGCCTCCAGGCCATGTTGAATTTGAAGCCTCCAGGTGTTTCCGGTTCTCGCATCACCAGCCTCACTTCGCTCTGCGTTTCCAACATTCAAGTAGGTTTATCATCTAACCATGACTCGCTTCTCGCTCTGCAACCGCTGACCCTTGCTTGAAACAGTCCGAATCCGTCCTTATCCAGAAAATCTACACACACTTCAAGAAGGCACCGGGAACACACAAGTTGGGGGTACTCTACGTCGTAGACTCTGTAACCCGAAAATGGCTCGAGCAGGCAAAGGCCCAAGGACAGGCAATAGATAGCTCTGCCCAGGACGGAACCTACGCCGCTGGCGTCCACAGGGTAACGGAACTGATGCCCGTGTTGATGAATGACATTCTACATACTGCTCCCGAGGAGCAAAAGGTACGCATATTTGATCTCGCGACGATTCCCTCCTCTGTGTGATGGCTTGTCCTTCCGTCCATCCTGGCAAGGGTAGTGTTGCACGTTGATTGGGGTTTCATGAATCGCTGCTGGTTTGCGTCTGTTGGACCGTAACTCACATTGTTTGGCTCGAGTAGGAAAAGATAAAGAAGCTCGTTGATATCTGGGAGAAAGGCCAGACCTTTCCCACGCCCATGCTTGATTCCTTCAAGGAGAAGTTCACGGCGCCGCCACCAAGTATGTACTCATTCGAGTCCCGCCCCTCTGGACCTCGTCCCAGCCATTTACTAGTCTTGTCAAGATGGAGGAAGTATGGATGTTCTGACATTTATGACTCCGTAGATGAGTCGACAACGCCGCCGGGAAGTCCCCCGCCAAACTTACTAGCTTCATTGCAAGGCAACTCGGCGCCTGCAGCTCCTGCAGCCCCCCCAGCTCTCGCAGGCTCATCTATCCTAGAGGCTTTGGCCAACATTGCACGGCAAAACACTGCAGCTCCCGCGAGCAACCCAAACCTCCCAGCTCCAACAGCATCGTATAGTATGCCTGCTGCGGGATTGCCACCGCCCTTGTCGTCGGCTTTGCCTCAGGCCCAGCCACCTGTATCGTACCCCCCGACTTCGCAGCCTGTAAATGTCCCGTCTCTGCCCTTTTCTCTTGCTCAGATGCTGGGTCAGAATACCCTTCCAGGTGCACTTCCGAATAACCCGAGTAACCCGCCTCTGCCGTTCGCCGCCGGCATCCCCGGCGCCGCACCTGGCGGTCCGGGCTTAGACCCCACTATGCAGCAACAGATTCTCTTGATCAAGGCTCTCGCTGATCAGGGTGTTCCATTTGACAAGATCCCGGCCTTGATACAGGGCATGTCGTCCGGGGGAGCGGCGCCTCTCCCATCTGCTCAATCTCCCGTCCCGGTGCCGCAGAATCCGTATGCAGCAGCGGGACAGCCGTGGGCGCCGCCACCATCTGCAAAGCCGGATGACGCACGTGACCGGGGCTACCAAGACGGTGTAAGATCGCCGCCAAGATATCACGGCCGCTCGCGATCAAGATCCCCCGACCGTGGTTGGGGTGGTCGGGGCTCCCCTCGCGGACGCGATAGGATGGACTATGGCCGTAATTCGCCAGGTCGCGGCCGTCACGATGACCGTCGCGGAGGAGACTATCGCCAACGTAGCCCACCGGGACGCCGTGGTCGTAGCCCCAGCCCATCGCTCGATTATCCCCCAAACGAGAAGTGGGTTGATTATGACCCTACCTTGGCACCGGGTCACATCAAAGTAATGAGTCGGACCTTGTTCGTAGGCGGTGTAACGTAAGTCTAAGATGGCATCGAAGATTTTGTGTGAGGTGTACTGACTTGTACCCAAGGTGCTCCGAGAGTGAACTGCGTGCTATGTTCAGTCGCTTTGGTACTGTGCAAACATGTATTGTCAACAAGGACAAGCGACATGCGTTCGTCAAGATGCTGAGTCGCAAGGACGCCGTCGCCGCCAAGGAAGGGACGGAAGATTCAAGAAGCCTGGAAGTTCCGCTTCGTGTAAGTTTCTTCTTTGACTAACTTTGCGGGATACCCGACTAATGAAATGTAGACTCGCTGGGGTGTGGGTTTCGGCCCGAGAGATTGCAGCGACTATGCCTCGGGCGTCAGCGTAATTCCAATTCACAAGCTCACTGAAGCTGATCGCAAATGGATGCTGACTGCACCCTACGGCGGAAGCGGGGGTCGTCCTATCGAGAGCGGCCTTTGCGTAGAAGAACCTGACATTGAGATCGGCGCCGGCGTCTCGTCCAAGGCCATCAGCCGGCGGATGCAGACCGACAAAGGCGGCAGCAATGGCCCCAAGTCAACACGTAACCGCGATGAGGACCTTACCCGCTGGCGCCGCAGCCGGGATGCCCCGAATGAGGGTAGCAGCCAGTACGACCAGCGGAGAGACAACCGTAGGGACGATGGAGGCGCACAGCAGCAGCAAACATCCATGGGAATGTCCGGATTTCCGTTTGGTATCGGAACTCTGCCAAATGGCATGCCCAACTTCCCGGCTGGATTCGCGTTTCCAGATCCGCATTCGGGGCAGTGATGGATGAGCAGATGCCTCCATGAACACTTGGACTTATAAGAACGTTGTGACTTTTTAGCTTTGCATTAGGGAGGCGTTGGCGGCATGTTCCTATTCTCGACTTGGACCACAGCTTGCTCAGGGGAGAGTAAGGTTGCATTGGTGTTTATAAGGAGCTATAGGGAGTGCGTATACATTTCTAGACTAACTAAAAAAAAATATAAATCTGAAAAACTTGATGACCGTGACTCACTTTACTGAAATCAGGCTGGATATACCGATGGATATCCGAGTCTGTATCAAGTGCCTAAAATAGTTAGTGTTGAGTCGATTGGGGACATATAACGGCCGACGACGTACAATAATCATATGCTCAGCTCAACTTCCCATTCTTCGCTAGCATGTCTATCCAATACATTGCCATTTCCATCACTAAAATCGTCTCGCGCTCCTTGCTGCTCGATACCGTCTGCTGGTTTCCGCTTTTTCGATGACCAGGGAACCAACGCTGAATGTCTATTCCGCAGCACCCCAACTGCTCTTTTTGATGGACACCCTTTTCTTCCTCCTCTCCTCCTCATCCTTCTTCTTCTCCTCTAGAAAGGTATCGTTAATGTCAGGATGATAGGTCCGTACATGGGCCGCCAAGTTCGAGATGCGAGAAAACATCTTGCCGCAGCCAGCTGCAGGGCAGATACGGGGATTGGCGTGTGCCTTCTCGTGGTCGATCCAGTTGTATTTGTTGTTGAAGACCTTTCGACAGACGTTGCAAGTAAAGCTTGGAGCCGTCCTGTGTATCTCTTTGAGGTGTTTGAGGTGCTGTCGTTCGCTGGTGGACTTGTGAATACAGTTGGGTACGGTGCAGGGGATTAGAATTGTGCCGAGAGGACTGAGTTCTTTGACATAGGGACTGGTGTTGATGATAGTAGTAGGGATAGGGTGTGAGGTTGAGGCTTGTCTGTCGGGAGTGCTAGGAGCAGGGGCCAGGCAAGGGACATTCATGGTTGGTACACAGTTGCTGACCGGTGCCATGACAGGGAGGGTGAGGTTAGGTGCATTGGGGTGTGCGAAGGGGCTCATAGAGTGAGGAACCAACGAAGAAATCATGCCCGGCGTATAGTTGATTTGATAAAAGGAGCTTACAGTAACGGGTCCCAAAGGAGCGCCTGGTCCCAGGGTGTAGGTGCTGTGAGCAGCTGAGTTGATGGTAAAGGGATTGTTGGGAGCAAATTTCATGTACGGGGGGGCTGGTCTTGTGGTGGAGGCTTGCTGGGGAAACTGGTTGAGGCGAGGATGGGTCGTGGGGGGATCTTGCGATGGTGCACTGTCGAGCTGAGCCTCGGTCTTGGTTGCCGCGACAAGAAGATCGAGGTCCGTTTTATCGTTACTAGCGTCATAGGACTCCCACAACTGAGGATCGACGGGGTTTGATGTCATCATGTTTGGGGGGACGTAGAGGGAGGCGATCGAGGTAAAAGGGGCGGCTCGGCCGTGACACGACTTGGGTAGGATGGGGAGCGCGCAGGTGGAAAACGCGGTTGGGGGAGAAGAAAGAGACGTCGATTTCCAAGGAGAGGCGTTTGGAGTTGATGTAGACATCACGTGGTCATTCAATTTTGGATATGAAGGGATTGTTCAGTTGTTCTGCAGTACTTTTTACACTCGCAAATACCCGTGTTCAAGAACATGACCTGCGGAAGACCTCGCAAACATGCAGTTCAGTCAGCGGAGAGCATCTGAAGGGTCAAGAAGCTGATACTCAGTTCACGAGGGCTTACACGGACTATTAAGGAAGAACAAGTGTTGAATCAAATAAAGGAAAACGGGCGGACTTTGTCTATATATATAATGAGTGTTCCATGTTCTGAAGAAGACAAAAGAAATGTGATGATACATGTACATCCAACCTCCTACCAACTTTCTCCGTAAATATCCATCTCAGTACCATTGCTATGGCTTGACTCTCATGCATGGCGTCTTGCTGCTACGAAGCCGTATCGGGGCAGTCGAGCGCGTCAGCTTAGGAACAGGAGATTATATGTGAGAAAAAGGGACCAGAATAAGTGGGCCGTCGAGTAGACCGTCATCTTTTTTTCCAAAAGCGCCCTGTGTCTAGATCCCGATCGCTTGCCGCCATGATCTGCGTCTCTATCACCTGCGTTGGTTGAAGCATCCTCTCCGCAATATCTAGCACACCCTTGAGAGAGCCTACGTCGGATTCCTCAATAGACCCATTCAGGGTGTCCAGATATCCAAGATAGTCATCCTCTTCCACGGCTGCCCCCTTTTCCATTATGCCAACCATTTGGGCCACAGCATCTATCGCGCTCAGGGCCTCCTTCCAGTTCTTCAAGGCGTCGACGAACTCGTGGACAGCGGAAGTGTCCAGTTTGTCTGTCTGGTTGGCGGTTTCTAGAAGTACATCGGTCAACTCGAACAGCCCGCTGGATCTGTTGACTTCGTTGGTCTTGTTATTATGGTCCATCTTGTTGTTGTTATCGTTTTTATGTTGTTATCATTCATGTTGTTATCGTTAATATTGTTATCGTTCATGCTGTTATCGTTCATGTTGTTATCGCTCGTCTTGTTATTGCTCGTCTTGTTTAGGATGTAATTGGGATTTGTCGGTTCAATTTGCGTCTAGTGAAGGGTGTTTGATAAGATAAGTTGATCAGAAGTGAACGCTTTCGTTCGATTTAGGTAGTTTTTGGGTTGGCCTCATTCATCACCCGTAATTGATAGTGTTCATGTCGCGTCCAGAGGGGCATTGGCACAACGGGAAGGGTTCGCGTACATGGGTGGGCGAGAAGACAAAGACTTCAGTATAGCGATTCTTTCATCCCTCAACCTCTTTACAGTTATTCCGGGAATCTTCCCCGCTGTTTTAGATGCTGGGTCAAAGGACGCGACCGTCAGGGAAGCAGCCTTTGTCTTCCTTGACACATTAAACCCGACATATCACACTTCATCTTTGTTGTCTTTGTACTCCTTGGATTCCGTAATACCGGCTGCGACTTCCGCCATTGCGCCACAATCTTTGTTCTAGGTCATTCTTGAACGAGAGAGCAGTGGGTTGTTACGTGGTAGAAGAGAGTTGACGGGGTGCGAAGAGGGTCGTTGGCTTGTATATGCCTGTTCGACTACAGAAGAGCTAACTTTTCTCACTTGTATCTCTACGCTTGATCTTCGCAAGTGCGTACCTCAAGTTGAGTTATTCTGGATACATACCTCACGCGACGTTTCTTAAGTTAAACATCGAGTCATACATTTCCGTTGTATCAACACTGCATGACCAAGGTTCAATTAGATGTGGGTATTTCCCCTGGGGTGGTTTGGTTCGGAACGTGTCGTAGGGATGGTGAACGAGTACAGGCTTGTAGGCCTGACAAGGCGAAGGGCGAAAATGGCTTTGCAACGAAACCTAAATATGAAGTAAATGAGGCGCCTGCCTAGGCTACTTGGAACAAGTTTCCCGCTTTATACCAAATCCAACTACTCCCCGTCCCAATAATCTATTCCACGCTATATCCCCAAACACGAGAAAAGTCAACCACTTATTCAATACACAGCCCAGCTATGCATACTCCCGGTCATCGCCGCCTCTGCGCTCTCCAAATAGATACGCGGCTTCAAGGCAGAAACGCCCATGGCCCCTCTCCATCTTCCGCTCACTGCCGTAGCAGATGAGGACCGCGTCCACAATACCGCTGAGGATGCCTTCCATCGCGCCCATAACCGAATACCCGATAAAACTGGCCATTATACCCACCACATAAGCATATGCTGATCCTCGAACGCCCACGCCGTCAGGGAGCTGGATTCGGAGTTGTTTGGCTGTTATGATCCACCCTGCAAAGCCGAGCCCGGTGGCCATGATGAGCCGAGTCGCGACGAGCAGCAGTTTTGCGAGTCGGTAGGGGAGCAAGTTGCTGGACTGTCCCCGCAGACGCAAGGCCCGCGGTGTTAAAGTTGTCGTGGGGAGGGTGGGAGACACAAAGTCCATTTGCTCGAGTCCCCTGGCCGAGGTTGACAGGTTCTGCGAGTGAATTGCCGAGTAGGTTATCGTTAGCGGGTTCATCAAGGCCACAACCGGCGTTGGAATCCACCACGAAGCGACGTTTGAGATGACTGCTCCCACCCTACGAGGGAGAAAGATTAACGGTGCCCGAATCATCAGGGACAGCAACGTCGACTCGCAGATGCTACCAAAAATCGTGGTAAGCGCATGATTGAGAGCAGCCGAGACAATCTCGCGGGATGGCGTGGGTGGTCCCGCGTTGCGGTGGAAGTACCACTGAGACACCGTCGCAGCCGTCGTTCCTCGATGAACCGCGTTGATCACAGATACAGTCCACATGTACAGGAAGATAAAAGCAGCTCCCAACCACCAGCTCGAAAGGCGGATCACGAATCGGACTAGCGACCGGGAGAAATAGCCGCCCATGAACACTCGAGTGAACATGGCGAGCCATGCCCACGTCCAGACCACGATCAAAGCCAGACAACCGAATCCAACCAACATCAACGCAGAGTTTTGCGCCAAGATCCTGCTCGAGAATTGCAGGATCTCAATGGCCTGCTGAATCGCCCTGCGACCCTTGATGACCATCCACACCCATAGCACACAGGCCACTGCAGGAAATAGAGCTGCCCATCGCAGGACCTTATCTTGAAAGCTGGAGCCGTGTGTCCGCCCTTTGAATGATGACACGAATGAATATATCGAGAACGAAAACATGATGACTGGCACCGCGATCAGAATGACGCTAACAAGCGGACGGACGAATGACCGAAGCGCGGCGAGCCAAACGAACGAAACCATGACTGCTACAACAGTATCGACCGCCAACATGTGGAATGACTTTTGTAATGTCGTGTAAATCGTATCTCCTACGGGGCTTTTCCTTGGCGAGGTATGCAGCCACACGAGAAAGTAGGTCGACATCAGGCCCGCGAGACAGATCAAGAAGATCCAGGCGAAGAAGGGATCATGACGGAACATCTCCCCCTCGGCGAAGCCTACTGTTGTCTGGAGGGGTTGCTCGTCTGGTTCTGGCCGTCGTGTGTTGCTCATCTCTGTCTCGGTCAAAGACCCTCTCCGAGCCATAAATGGTGTTCGCTCTGACTCGCCTTTGAACTTCTGAAAGGCTGGTGGACTGCTGTCGGTAGGAGCAGCACCAAATAACGAGTCTGGGGGATCCTCCTCGGTATCTGCTTGGGAGTCTAAGCCAACGTCAACCATCTTACCCTTAGTATCTTGGCTGCGCTGGCTGTCCTGGTCGCCAGTTGATTCCGAAACTTCTTCCAACAGTGTCTCCGTCGCTACGTTTGGCCGGTGCCCACTCCGTGTTCCATTCCAGCTGCTCCTGAGTCCGCGTCGTATGGCTCGCTCATGATAGGGGTGATCTTCCTGACTCATACTGTCATTCAAAGACCCTCGGCTATGCGCATCTGATTCCACGCTCTCGACCAATTTGCTCGCGGCAGCTACCCTTCTTGATCGCTGGAGGGCAAACAGATCGGCGGCCTCCCGATCCCGCTCTTCCTCATCATCCTCTTCTCGATACTCATCCAAGGTACTGTGAAATAGCGGGGCGTCAGCAGCAGCTGAGATCCGGGATGCAAAGCCTCCAAATCGCGATCCGCCTGTTTGTTGATAAGGATTTCCTCCATAACCTCTACCCAGAAACGATCTCCCAGCAGCACCACCTCGGCCACCATCTCGATTTCGGGAAGGCCGCGATGACCAGTCGGGTTGTCGGGGTGGTTGGTCGTTATCTGCCTGACCAAAATTGGACAACCTCGACTGAGACTGGGCCAGGAATCTGGAAGCATCTAGTGGCGGAAAGTCAGTGCTGTTGAATAGGAAAAAAACAGGAATTTGGATCTTTGCACATACACTCTGAAAACATCGCGCCCGGTCGTCCTCCACCACCTCACGTGCAACCAGGAGGGGTTCGTGTCGTCGTCGTCAATGACTGGTGAAGACGTCGTGAAGGCAGAAAGGCGGAGGAGTAGTAAGTCGAGCGTCGTAGGAGCCGATTGTTACTTGTCGAGACGATGGCAACGTCGCTTGTGCCAAACCGAGGATTCGAAAAGAGAGAGGGTTATTCCTGTTGCCCTAGGGTTGCGACGCCCGAAGGGAAAAAAGAGCAGATGGAAAGTTACAGTTTGAGGTCATGAGGCAGCAGACGGATGAGGCGGCGGTATCACTGACTGTCTGACCAAAGCCCCAGAGCGGCAGCACCCAGCACCCAGTACAAGCTAGATCCACTTTCTAGGCTCGACGGGCGTGCTAGGTACAGCTGGGTAGGCGGTCAGAGGGCCAGGGACCGCTGTGACACCAGAGCTACAGGCAGCTGTCCACTAGCAGAGGCGCTGGGCCTTTGGCTTTGCTCGCGTCAGTTGATACGCCTCCTCCGATAAGTGCGCAGGCGGATGCACGCAATCGACCGCCTCTGCACGCGAGAAGCAAGACATTCAGGGCTTGCACCCCACCCACAACCGACGCTCGTGAGAGCCCTAAGTCTCTTGGAACTCACTATTTGTCGCCCTAAAAACTCGCCGAGTTGTGTCAGGTCAGGCAACTGAGAGCAAGTCATCTGACTGCTGTGCTGCCCTCTGTTATCGCAGCCCTGTCTCGTTGCGTCACCGATATATGCTCTAGTATCGCGGATCTCCAACCCACATCCCACTAATACCCACCTGGCTCCAATCCACTGATACCGCCCGCACCCAGCGAGTCTCCATCATCCATACGGGTCATCGGTCGGGAATTCAGGGGCCCTGTTTCGCCCATGACAGACCTCAGTTCGTGATTTCGTCCCGTCAGTGTCACCTGCGACGAACCTCTCGCCTTGCCACCCAATCCACCTCATCTTCGGTATAACCCAAACCAAATAATACTCGCATCCCGTGTCAGTTTCTTGTTCGTGGCTTAACCATATTTGGGATTTTGGCTACCCTTTCTGCATCAGCTTGTCGTCGAAGTCAAGGTTTCTGCATCATAATTCCACCCGGACTGTCCCTCGGCGGCGTCGAGACCAAGATACCTTCACGTGCCTTGCCTTGTTCTCAGCCCGACCTTCGAGCCTGTCTTCTCCCACGACATATTCTCTCGCTCTCCATATCCCATGTCGTCAACGCCTTGGGACTACATTGCCAAACTCGTCTGCATCGGCGATTCAGGATGCGGCAAGTCCAGTCTCACCATTCGCCTCTGCGAAGGCCGCTTTTCTCCTCATCACGACGTCACCATCGGGGTTGAGTTCGGCTCACGAATTGTCCCCGTTGGCCCTCCGCACTCAAAACCTCCTGCCGCCGCTCCTACGACTGATGGGCTCCCCGAACCCCCCCGCGATGCCTCCGCCGGCCCTCAGAAGCATATGAAGCTCAGCTTGTGGGATACTGCTGGACAGGAAACGTACAAGTCGGTGACGAGGTCTTACTTCCGCGGTGCGAGCGGTGCTTTGTTGGTGTTTGATTTGTCACGGAAGCAGACCTTTCAGCATGTTACCGACTGGCTCAATGACCTGAGGCAGATTGCCGAGCCGGATATTGTGGTTATCTTAGTGGGCAATAAGGCAGATCTGACGCAACTGGAGGAGAATAAGAGAGAGGTCACTAAAGAAGAGGCTGAAGAGTGGGCTAAGAGGAACGGTGTCATGGAATATGTTGAGACGAGTGCCAAGAGCGGTGAGAATGTTGAAAACGCCTTTATGAGAGTCGCCGAGAGGATATTCCAAAACATTCAGGCGGGAAAATACGATTTGAACGACAGGAGATCGGGCGTCAAGGGACCAAGTACCAGTGGGAACCGGCAAGTGAGGTTGAACGACTCGGGCAAATCATCCGGGGGAGGGTGTTGTTAAGCGGCAATCCGATTCAAGCATACATATGATACCCCCTATCACAAGTAAGCAGGCTCGTCGTCGGGCGTATTGAATTGTACCACAGGTCATGATTGTAGAGTAATGCATAATACATAGTCCGCCTTTCCCAAGGCGGTCTAAAAGACAAGTCAAAAAGAAAAAGTTCGTATTGCATTAGGTAGGGAATACACATTCCTGTAGTTTTGTCGAAATCCTTTTCCCTCTCTCGCTTACCTCCTAACCCTACGTGCTCATGAAGTTCTCCATGAAATTCTGTTTCCTATAATTCTTACAACAACTGTACGCATAGAGATACAGTTTTATCCACGCCAAATGAGGCCATAGATGCCATCCAGATCGCCCCGTCAAGTTATCGTCGGATGATTGTCGATATAAGTCTGAAGGTTTCTTAGTCAGAGATTCTCCAGTTGTCGAACCACTTCATGTAGCTGTATTGCTGGTTAGAGCCAGTCATACCCCAGCAAATGGGAATGAAATAGATGTAGAGGCCGATAATAACGGCATACATGGTGCCATAAACGGCGCTCTGGATGGTTTGGTTGCGCTTTTGCATGAACCAATCGACCAAGAAACCAAAGGCTAGAACGGCAAAGTATAATGCTGGGTAATAGTGATGGACGTAGGTGACACGCGCCATGACAACAGAGGGCAGGTAGTGGAGCAGCCAACCAGCCAGAGGATACAGACCGGCGTAATGGATCTGATCGATGTCGTTCTGGTTGAGATCCCTAAAGCCTCTCTGCCAACGCAAGATGTACCAGACGGTGACAAGTACAACGAAACCAAGGGACGCAGTAGAGGCCCAGTAGACAAAGGGGTTGCCGAGGAGGAAGTACTTGACAATATCGTCGGCCCAACCGCACATACGGAGACCGACATGCAGGATAGGCCACTGCCACCACTTGGAGGCAAGATCGTCTTGCTTGTCGGGATCAGGGACCAGAGCGTTGTTGGAGGTCATCATCGCCACGTTCAGATGGACGAAATCGTGAAAGAAGGGTGACTTATACACGCCAGCGGCGGCGGGAGGAACTGCGAACGGTCAGTAAATATCCAGGGGCTAAAATCGGGGGGTTGGCCTACGCTTTTCGTTCCAATGAGCCTCGACGTTCCAGTGAGTGTAGGTATCGCGGGGATTGTTTTCCTTGGTGCAAGTAACTTCAATCTGCTTGAAACCCCACTGAGGCAGGTTGACGTTGCCAGCTCGCAGGTAGCAGCCTAAAACCTCATGCTTAAGTCGGAAAGCAGTGGTGAGAGTCCTGACCCTGCTGCGGTCGCGAGAGGCGGCATCTCGAACAACCTCGATCTTCCAGTGGTCTTTGTCATCGCCGACAGTCAGATTGCCGTAAGATGAGACTTCCTTGTGTCCACGGGTGATGGGAGCGGCAATATCGTGGGAGTGCAAGTTGCGTCCAGTTTGAGCGTGGATCAATCGAATCGTAGAACCATCCGCAAGGAATCGAAGCTCCTCATCCGGGACGTAGTCGGCCTCTCGGCGGTTGGGGTAGAAGAACCAGTCGTTGTTGGCATCTTTGTGGTGGTAGCAGGTAACCTGCTGCTGACCAGAGCCGGCAGGGTAAGTCTGAACGTGAGAGTGGAGGAGACCACCACCATAACCCATGTTCTTGATGGTAGCGCGGGAACCGTAAGCAATCTCCAAGGGGCTGTCCCGTCCAACTTCGGTACCCTTCAGATTCGCCTGGAAAAGAGAGCTCATCTGGGCATCACCAGGGCCGCTCTGGTCGAGGATGGCAAAGTGCAGTGCGAAGGAGAGCATGTAAATGAGGAAGGGCACGACAATGAGACCAACGACTCGCGTTACAACATGGGCTCCGAGGGTGGTCACAGGCATCTTCGTGTCACCAAACTTGTTCCAGAGGTCCTCGATGGTGTAGATACCAACAAGTGCGGTTACGAAGAGACCGACAAGCTTCACACTGCAGACGCAGCCAATGCTGATTCCAGTCATGAACAACCAGAAGAACCATTCGGGGTCAAAGCTGCGATGTCGCTGGCTGTGGAACTTGGACCAACAAAAGACAGTAGCCACAGTGCCGCACAGCAGCATCGAGTCGAGGAGAATAAACCGGCTGATGGTGGTGTAGGAATTCTCGCAGAGGATCATGAGAGTGACGAGCCAAACAGCAGGGCGTCGCAGCTTCAGCTCTCGCGCAGTGTAGTATGCCATAGGGATACAGACAATGCCGAAAAAGGCGTTGAATGCACGCATGAAGGTGTAGTTGACATCTTCGGGGTATTTCTCTCCGGACTTGAACTCGAACGAACCGTTATAGCCAGCAAGGACTCCGGAGAGACCAACAAGCATCTTGCCGAGAGGGGGATGGACGTCGAAGTAGTATTCATGCTTGATGTAGTAGCTTCCGAACTTGCCAAAGCTGAGCGCCACACGTTAGCACAAGTGCACCAAGGTAGTCAACCAAGACCTACTGAGCCTCATCCCAAGTGACAATGTTGCTGATGCCAATCTTCCATAATCGAGTAAAGAATGCGAGCGCTGTGAATACCAGAGGGGCAATGATGAACTCCCATTCATCAAGGACTTGGAGAACCGAAGGGTTCTGTGTTAGAGGTTAGCACCGTCAAGACGGTCAACGATTGCTGGAGGTTTAGAGTATGATACCTTCTTGGCTTGCTTCTTGACATCTTCGGGCTCGACTATTTGCGGTGGAGGTGTGGTGTTAGCTTGCGTCGAAGGCACGGGTCGCTGTCTGAGGCCGTTGCCTAGATCCGCGCCCGAGGCGGCGGCGGCCTTGTCGGCTGCCATGGTTTCAAGTCGAAGGATTCGCGAGCGACCGAAGACTTGAGATGAAGGAAGGAGAAAAGAGCGCAGATGCAGAACGGGTGCTGGTGTTTTGAGGTGAAAGGGGTTAACTCGGCTGGGCCAACCAAGAGAACCTCGAGGATCGAAAAGACCGGACGAGCTGGTGGACTCAAAGGAATCGGCTTGGACGATGGCAAAAAGAAGGCCGTCGTCAATCAAAAAGGCCAATCCAAAGCACGAGGGCCTCTGGGAAGATGGAAAGAAGAAACTAATACCAAGACCAGAAGGCCGAGTGGAAGAATTGAATTCCAAAAAATACGATATCCCCTGATTAGAGGAACAAATTAATGCCACCTATGCTGTACGGGTGCGGTACACTAAAACACGATTGCTGTGTGTGAGACTCGGTGCCGCCTGCGAATTAACGCGCGGCGGTACATTCCGATCCCCAACTTTGTCCAAAGCCAGCAATCAGCAAGCAGCTTCAGCTCTCAGCTTCAGCCGTAGTGGGGGCCTGGACCTGGATGAGGTAGGGGACAATGGGGGGAGCTGTCAGCAACGCTCGTGTTCCCAAGGCATCTTACGCCGGGGAATACGCTATCGTAAAAATACTTGGCACAGATTGGCGATTTCTCCACCACTTTTCTGGTGTGCAGTGTGCCGTGTTTTTTTTACAGGAGAATGCGGCACGACGCGACCCCCCTACCGCTACGCCTCTGAGTCCAGTCCCTTCACAAGCCGGAGCGCTCTCCAGCCACATCCTTCCAGCCACAAATAGGCTGCTTTCACTAGCCACAACCGAGACCGCCCACCTCATTGCCAGGATCCATTTTCAGGATCCATTTTCAGGATCCATTTCCAGGACGGATTCCGTTTCGGGGACCCATCCTCACCACCTACCCCCTACCTTGACCAGTTAAAAAACTCAATCTCGCACGATGGGGGGGTTCTTTTCACATGCTGGGAGCTGAAAAGGAATCCGATCGCTGTTCTAGGCGATACTGTACAGGAAGGCTCCGCCCCTCGGAACGCCCCTCTCGTCGCAATTGGATCTGATGGACCCCCAAGACCACGCTTTCGTCTGTTTCTGACTCTGACTTCTGACTTATGTCATCATCCCGTCTTGTGGCCACTCCGGCTCTGCTCAGTCTGAGCTTCAAGGGACTATCGCCAATCCCGCCTCGCGCGGAGCCGACTTAGTCTCCTAATGCTTCCTCTTTGCTTGCCGTTTCCCCTCTCTTTCAAGCTGCTAGATAGTAATACTCCCGGCGAGATAAACTTCGGTCGGGTGTCTTATCTTATCTTCTCTATATATATCGACGCCGGCCTCGAGTGGCCTCCAGACCAATGTCCTCCCTGGTTTCCGAATTCATTATCAACCCGGTTTTACGGCAGGCCCGCCGGTTTTCTGAGATCAGTCGATCAACATTCATTAGCGATGGAGAAGAGCTATCACAACAACAGAGCGCAGTGAGCGAGTCTACCACAGCCGAAGAGCCCGAGCCCGAGTCCCAGCCCGAGCCCGATACCAGGGCAGCCAGCGAGTTATCCGTCACGAGACATTCTAGCGCACCGACTCAAGAGATACCAAGCAGCACCATGGCGGAGAGACCGTCCCCCCAAAGCAATCTCACTTTGGGGTTGGGCCCTACAGGGTCTCGACGGCTGCCCGAAGATGACGGCATGCGACAGCTGAGGAACCGCATCCAGGCGATAAATGCGCAAGACATATCTTCAACAGAGAAAGCCAGGCTTATGCACGACACGCTGTTGGAGGGGTATCGGGCGACCAGGACTTGTTCCCACATAAAGCTGGACTCGCACAACACCGAAACCTTTATCGCTGATCCAGAACCGTCACCATCACCCCAGCCCCTCAAGTTCTGGCAGCATCACCTCGGCGATGCTCCGAGTGTGGCAAGGTTCAACGTGAGCGACGACGACATCAAGCCCACTCATGTTCCCGTCAAGCCGCCAAAAAACCACGGGCATGAAGCAACTGAGAGTCCTGAGCAAATATTGGAAGAGGACCAACCACTCGGTTGTTCACATTACGAGCGGAACGTCAAGTTACAGTGTTCCACTTGTAACAAATGGTACACATGCCGTTTCTGCCATGATGCGAACGAAGACCACAACCTCATCCGTACTGAAACAAAGAATATGCTTTGCATGTTATGCGGAACCCCGCAGAAGGCATCAGATGTCTGCACTCGCTGCGGCGAGACAGCTGCGCACTACTACTGTAATATCTGCAAACTCTGGGAGAACCGACAACATAAGCCGATCTATCATTGCAACGACTGTGGGATTTGCCGACGAGGTTTTGGACTTGGCAAAGATTTTTTCCATTGCAAGGTGAGGGCTCTGAACCATGAGTCCCGGGTCTTGACTAATATCCTTAGACGTGTCGTGCATGTATCTCAACCACCATTGAAAGCTCCCACAAGTGCATCGAACGGTCAACCGACTGCGACTGCCCCATCTGCGGAGATTATCTATTCACATCTCCGAAGCCTGTTGTTTTCATGCCCTGTGGCCACAGCATTCACAAGAAATGCTACCAAGCTCATATGCAAGTTTCTTACAAATGTCCAATCTGCAACAAGAGTCTTGCAAATATGGAGAGCCAGTTTCGGAACCTGGATGTTGCTATACAAACGCAGCCAATGCCTCCTGAATTCAACGATACCACAGCCGTCATCCTCTGCAATGATTGCTCAGGGAGAAGCACGGTCCGCTATCACTGGCTCGGACTGAAATGCACGATCTGCCGGTCATACAACACCGTCGAACTGCAAATGCTGGGACCTGATCGTCGAGAGGTACAACCAACCATTACTGAAACAGGAGAACCAGTGAATGCTACGGCGGCGTCGCAAGCAACGGGCGAAGACCGTCCAACCCCTGCTTCAACAGTAGCCACTAGAGCGATAGCGAGCACAGGGAGAAGAAGGCATTCATCTCATGGCATCGAGGCGCAGGTTGAGATTCCGGATAGAATTGCTCGATCCCTGACCCCTCTGAACCCAGGGGTTGAATCCATCCCTAGCCTGCTCTCCCTTGATGATGACGAGTCAGATGATGATATCCTGGGAATCTGGAGAGGTCGAGATTTAAACGGCGACCGGGACGAGTCAATTCTTGACGAAGAGTCTGAATCAGGCGAAGAGCTCAGTGACGACTTTTCTGAAATCGAAGAGGAAGAAGAGGATGATCCCAATGATATCGTCCTTATTGGGCACAGATGAAATGGAAGCGGAATTCATTGGATAGGCATCAAGTCAAAGGCGTTGCGGGTTGGGTTTGTGTGGCGTTCAAAGCATTGCCAATCTGAGAGACCTTGGTCGGGTCTATTGTAAAACATTGGGATTTGGCGTCACCAGGATCGAGGTGACGAGTAGCTTAATAGTTCGGATTTGGCATATCCCTGACGTATTGGATTTTGGATCACTGAATGGCGTCTTGAGGATTTGGACGTCTGGGCATAGTTACGGGAATTACCAAACAACGCGACGGGACTCTATCAGAATGAAGATGGTTCAGATGTAACGGTTATTATCCTGCGACTCCAGACTCCAGCAAATTTGGGTGCCCTGACTCTGATGCCCATAAGATACGTGGGAGACTACGATTGTGACTATGACCTTGAGAACGAGTATATCGGCGGACGAACCACACCTCATCGTCGTTTTGAGGTAGCCTCCTGTTCCACTTCTTGGGCCTCTTGTCGCAGCTCTTTAATGACTTGCTAAACATCGAACCAGTCAGCCTCTTCTTCCAGAGTTCGATCGCCTTGCAGAGGGTCTAGAATACCGCAAGCGCCTCAGGATTAACGCCATGCTCGATCATGGAGATGCAGATTGATAGCGTGCGGCGATCCAGGTGGCAGTTCTGATGCGGTCAGTCACGGCACACGTGTCATCCCTCCGTGGAGTACGCATACAAGGATGGTTGAGATCTCGTGGAGAATGTCGACCGCCTGTTTCGCGGCGACGTGCTTATCGTCCTCGGGCGGCATGGCGAGGATTGTGATAAGTGTAGATGATAGATGATGGTGTTGGTGGGGCGTTGGAAACACGCGGATGATGGATGGTGGGGGGAGACGCGCATACGCCCGAGGAGCAAGTAACGGCGATAACAATAATTCGTGAATTTTAGAGATGTGTTTTGAAAATTAAACCAAAGTAACCAATCAATATGTAGTTGATGAATGGATTCTTTAACACAGTTGAGAAGTCCACGAAGTGTCTACCAAGCACTATACACTATCGAAATCTACACTGTCCACAACGTCCAAACATTACGTTCATTCATGTACAATCATGAGACCAAGAAAGCCTTCAGTTTCAAAGTATCCATGCTCCTCTCAAGACTTCATTGCCTCCACGAAGAGCTCCCTCATCCCCTTCAACAGAACCACCAACTCCCTTGACTCATTCACCTTATCCAGAACCCTTTCCACCCTCTCCCTTTCCAACTTCGGTCGGCAATGTTTCACATCATAGTCTCTTGAGCTCGTCACCAACTCAAACCATGCCTCCCTCTCCCAGTTCTTCTCATCAATATGCGTATATACAAACTTCAGCCGGTCATCCTGGCCCGCGCCCTCAATCTTCAAGCAGAGGTTCGTGATCCAGAAGTCCAGCTCTGGGACGTTGAAACGCGATTGAGCTTCTTGCTGTTGGGCATGCGCGCGCTGAGCGGCGAGGTGGGCGTTGATTTTGGACTGGGTTTGGGCGATTTGCGACTTGAGGTTGTCGCGGTTCGCGAGGTGGTTGTCGCGTTGGGTGGCGAGGGAGGAGATGGCCGTTTCCATTTCGCGAGTCTCGGCGTCTTCCTTCGCGATAGTTGATTGGTGCGTGGAGGTTTTGATCTGAACGATTTCGATGTCTTTCTTCTTCATCCGTTGGTCCTCTGCGAGTCATCAATTAGCAGCGCTCCTTATCCCAATCGTTTGTGAGGCGCATACCTTGAAGCTCGGCAACGTTCATGCGGAACTGGTTGCGCTCCTCCAGAACACGCTTGCGGCCCTCTTCGATGAACGCATCGAATTTGGCGGTGAACTTTGCCATGCGATCGCGCAAGTCATCAAAGCCAAAATTGATATTCGGCAGAGTGTCAGCGGCAGATGGGCCGATCGGCGCCATTTGACGGCTTAAACTCGCGGAAAGAGAGGGCTCGAAAGCAGTAGCCATTGTAAACTTTGAAATGCGCGAAGCAGATATGCTGGTGGATGGGGTTTGGTTGTAGAATTTCCGCTTCGAAAGGTATTGGTGATGCTACAGACGCAGCATTTATTTCCGGGCGCCCAACGAATCTTGGTATGTGTTTACACGTATGCGACCCGTTGCTCGGTCGACGCGCCAGTCGTGGCGCATTAGATTGTTGCCCTGCACCGCCACGTGGGGCGTCTTCAAAGAGCTTCACTTTCACGAAACCTCCTCGTCGCAAACCACTTGTGCCAGCGACAAATGTCTCCGAGATAATCTTGCTCGATCTAACGTCTCGAATTACTAAGAAAGCGTCTAGGATGTCATCCTGAAGCCTTCTTTCATCTCTCTGCTCTTGGAAAACACTTGTTCATATACGACTCGCGATGAGGAAAAGAACATTGGCCGCCCATCTATCATACCTGAAATCATTACTTGGACCAAATGGCTGAACAGCGACGGCTTATGGACCTGATACATGGTCACGTAGGAAGATTGACGTATTTGCCTCCAGAAGGTGAGGCGCGACAGCCAGGTACACTTCACACTGATCGCGAAACATCGAGTGGTGAGTTTCTCTTTTCCCAGTTGGCGCAGAACTCAGTGCTAAGACGAGCCCATCAGCATCATACTTCAAATTTATAGGCTCACTGGCTGAGCTATATCCACCATCGAAGTCCCCGATCCCTGAAGGATCCTCGCGCCTATGGCAGGAGCGTCGCACGCAGAGCCGATGGCTTCTCAAAACCCACCCTGAGGCTTTCACTGGCAACACTGCCTTGCAAGGACTGCTAGAGGAAAACATGGAGCGCTTTCAGAAAGTCGAAAGTGAAGCAAGTGCTCGGCCTTTGATTGCTCTTGGTCAGATGATCAACCTTCGCGATCCTTCAAGGGTTTCAGGGACCCAGCTGCTCGCGGTTGCAACTGGGGAGTCCGGTGAGCTTCTTCGGCTGACTTGGGTGGACGAATCAAAATGGCAGTGGGGGCCGCACAAAGATGTGGGATTGCAGCTCTCTGTCATCGACCCGGATGATAGGGAGGATGAGGCGATTTGGGCTGCCGATGGCCTGCCTATTTCTCAAATCAAGTTTGCGACAAGCCTTTCACGGTATGATCCAGTCCGATGGCTCTTAGTGCAAAAGCAAACATCCACGACCGTCCTCCAACCCGAATATCACAAGGTTCCTGTTCCCCAAAGGCGAGTAGCTGACCTCTCGGTTCAGCGACGCCTATCACGAATTGATCCAAATCCGGTGTGGACTATATCGCACAAAGAGACTGGCGGGAATGCACACAGTGATGTTGCGTTCAACCCAGGGTCCAGAGGCCAGCCTTCCCAGATTGCAATTGTTGACGAGTGTGGCTATTGGACAGTATTGGATATAGTCGGCGCTTCCAAAGTAGCGCAGAATACTATGCGGCATTCGATCCACAAACGCGGTCATATCTGGGAAGGGTTCTTGGAGGAAACGCCATCGATTTCCTCCTTCTCGGCTGAAAATCATGGCCTGTTATTTGTTGGATCGGCCAAGATTGACCCTTTCTGGGAAGAACCGTCACAGAGCTCTGAAGGATCAGCCGGGTTTGCCAGTAGATCTCAACACATTTTACTTTGGAACAGAGAAAGGTTCCAGGTCTTTGACCTTGTATCCAACAGCGTCCTTCCCAAGCTTCCGCAATTCATGGTTGCAAAGGCCAAGCCAGATTGGATACTTGATATTAAAATCAACCCAGTCAACCAGAATCAGGTCTTCATCCTGACGAAAAGGCATCTCTATTGGGTAGACTTGTTCAAACCAAGTGAAGAAAAAGAAGCACCGCCGAAACCCTCCATCTTGCTTGCGTGTCCCCATCTGGTAGAAATCGAAGGCATGAGAATGACAACTTCTCCGGCTATAGGGGACAGTACAGGTGCTGCAATGGTATACATCTTCTCCCCACAAAACCAACAGCTTCAGGTTTACTGGTTTGGAACGAATACAGACAAGGGGCTTCCTCAGTGGCATCGACAAGTGCTTATTTTTCCCTACGACGAGAACGCAACAGACGTACCCACTGCGGTTCACTCAATTGACATGCGTCCTGCCAGGCTCTTGCCGCTAGGAGCTCAACCTGGCGGTCCAGGATCTCAATATCAACGTAACAATGTCCACTTCTACCAAGGTAGTGTTCTTGGTAACGATTTAAGCGTACGCTATTGCATCTGTGCTTCATACCAAGACCGAAGCTTAGAGATCGTGCTTCCCTCAATCCGGTTGGGGCACTCAAGGTCAGATCAGAGCCAGAAATGGAAGAAGAACCGCAAAAATTTCATTCGTCACATGGGAACTACGTTCGTCCTTCCTGACGGCATGACGGAGGCAAACATGCACGCGACTATCCGACCGGAACATCTCAGGGGCGGGTTCGTGGCACCTACGGAGCATGTTGCTTGGTCCGGCACAGGCGCGATAACCCTCAAGCTCCCCCGTTTCTACCAGGTTATCCATGAATCTCTGGTGTCGAAGGGGCCAGAAGATGGGATATCGCCGGCAGTCCTTTCTGCCATTCAGGAGACGATTGAGAATGGGGTGATCCGCGGAAAGCTTCCATTGGTCACATGGCAAGAGATCGCCTGCGGACCTCATGTCAACATGGAATCAGTTGAGCATGCGGGACAGCTTGATCTTTTCGACATTTTTGAAAGAGCCGATGAAGAAACAGTCGTCACGCATCTGGGCAGAGATACCCCCCACGGGTTCACGGGGTCTTTAATCAGCCTAGCGCAGTTGAACCAGTACTTCTCACGTCTTTGGCTTGAGCCGCTGAATAGAAAGCTATCGGCGGAAGGCCAACAAATCAGACAAGTTTGGATCGCCGAGATTGCCAGGGAAGTCTTCTTGTCAAGCTACGGAGTCATGGTTCAGGATACCAGACTCCTAGGTACTGGCAGTGAAGAGGCTATAGAGGATTCTCACGGCCGCAGTCCGAACTCAATTCGCATCAAGTCATCCCAATCATCGGTTCACAGTATACCGTCATCTCCGCCAATATCATCATCAACAGGCGATGCGGATGCAGCAATTCAGCGGCTACAGTTACTTGCACCATCAATACGCTTGGACAAGATGGCCGCCGCCAAAAAATCCAGCGTTCTGGCACGATGGCCCACTGAACCTGGCGTCAGCACCCAAGATTACATCTCCAGTGTCGCTGTTGCAAGTGACAAACGATTCGATGAGGCGAGAGAGCGTCTCGAGAGGATCGAGACGAGGCGCAAGGCACAGGCGGAGAAGTACAAGCTCCCATCGTTCAGGCAGCAGGGCTCATCGCAAAGGGACATTCACAAAGTTCATGGTGAGAAACCGCCAACGCATCCTCCACCTCCTCCAATGCAGGCAATGTCCAGTCAGGCCATCCTCCATTCATCGCAGAGTCAGGGCTTGTCTGGGCCATCGTTTGCCATGAGTCAGCCCATGCCGGGAGCGTTTGGAGATAGGAAGAAGGTCAAGAAGGGCAAGAAGAGGAGTGGGTTTAGATAAGGGCTCGGAGCTATTGTCTTGCTTGAGACGTTGAATACAGTCGCCAGATATAGAAGCGATATTCGAAGCCGGTAGAAGAAACCAACAATTGCAAAATAATTCTCTCTATTGCACGGGGTCTAGCACTTTCATCACCATCTTGCTAAGCTTTGACTCATCATCAGTAATAACGGATTAAGTTGCATGGCAATGAGCCTACCTTAAGATACCTGAGGTATCGACATCGACGTTGGATCACTCCCACAAGCAGGTGCCGCCCCACATTCTGGTTGAAGTCTCACAATGCAAGTCGGCCGTCAACTTCACTCCATCATCGAACGTTGCACGACATTGGCCACCTTAGAAAAACAGCCCTTGCACTATTTCTCTGTCGATTAAAACAAGGGTTGCACAACTGCACAGTTAAGCAAGCAAATACGAGGAAGATGTCCCATTGCCACGATGAGCACACGGGCCATGGCGGGCACGATCATCATGAGCATGATCACTCAGATGACATTACACCGGCTCTCCAACATTCGTTGTACAACCAAATCGACTTTGATCACATCATCACGTTGAATGAGGGGCAGCGAGATTCCGGTAAAGCAATTGTCAAAAAGACGTGGGCAGAGAGGTTGAGCATAGAGCCTGAACTGGCAAGCGAGGTGGATGAACAGCTGCTCATGACAATTCCGTAAGTCTAGCCAGAGGTCAAAGGCACTTTATGTTCTCTGTCATGGGATAAGTAAGTTCGAGGCGCTGAGGTTCATCCAGGTTCACAGCGCAAATCAAGCTTCACTCCATCCTCGTCCGCACTTCTCCCTCCCCCGACGCCCCCAAAACCCTCCACCTCTTCATCAACCGCGACGACCTCGACTTCACCTCCGCAGAAGAATCCAAGCCCGTCCAGGAAATCGAGCTCTCCCAAACCTCCGATGTCCAGGAGATCCCTGTGCGGCGTGCCCTGTTCAGCAGGGTGCAGCAGCTGACGCTCTTCTTCGTGGACAACTTCAGCGATGGCGAGGAGGATGTCAGTCGGATTAGCTACTTGGGTTTCAAAGGGGAGTGGACACAGTTGGGGAGAGCGCCGACGAATATCATTTACGAGGCTGCAGCGCAACCGGGGGATCATGCGATCAAGGGGACCGGGGTTAATCAGATGGGGAGTAATGTTGGAGGGAGAGGATCCGGATTCTAGTCGTCGACGTCTTTTGACGGACGGGCAGTTCCGTAATTTTGAAAACCAACTACAAAATAAGATATGTTAGCAGGTCAAACTCAAGCTTCAGAACTCCAATAAAAGCCGAAAATATCAAATTTATCACAACTTCTCTGTCTAGGTATTGGTATTCAGTGATCATTCCAGCCGTTCTAGTGTTAAAGCTCTCCCAAATAAACTTGCACTATCGGTCCAACCCGCTACCCGTAAATTCTCCGATCCGCCAAACCTCTCCAAAAATTCAATCACCACTCCCTCCATCATCACCACCTCCTCCTACCACCCATCCTCTACTAACTCCACCCTCAATCGGCCGCCAAAATGCCGCCGCGTCTTTCTCTCCGGCTGGCTCTTCCGCGGCCCTCTGCCTCGCCCGCCGCACGCCCTCTCCTCCTCCCCGTTGTGCCATCTCGCGGCATCAAGTACGGCTGGTCGACCGCACCCCCGAGATCGAAGCACAAGCGCTTCAACCAGCCTTCTGCCGGCCTTCCCGCCCTCACGACTGGTCCCGCTGCCGCTCTGAAGCGACGGGAGAAGACAACGCCGCTTCGCTCAGGCGTGTTGGCGACCAAGAAGGGGATGACGAGTGTGTTTGATGGAAAGATTCGTGTGCCGTGCACCGTGCTTCAGCTCGATCAGGTTCAGGTCATTGCGAACAAGACGAGGGCGAAGAATGGTTACTGGGCTGTTCAGATCGGAGCGGGAACTCGCCAGGGAAGGAATGTCACTAGCCCGATGCTGGGATACTACGAAGCCAAGGGGATCGCACCCAAGGCCGAGCTCGCCGAATTCAAAGTCCGCGACGAACAGGGCCTACTGCCCGTCGGTGTCCAATTGCTCCCAGACTGGTTTCAGAAGGGCCAATACGTCGATGTCAAAGGCCGATCACGCGGTATGGGTTTCGCTGGTGGTATGAAGCGCCACGGTTTCGCCGGCCAGGAAGCCTCTCACGGTAACTCTAAGAACCACCGTACCATCGGCACAACGGGTCCCTCTCAGGGCAGTGGTAGTCGAGTTCTCCCCGGAAAGAAGATGCCCGGACGCATGGGCAATGAGTTTGTCACGGTGCAGAACCTCAAGATCATGATGGTGGACAACGAGTTGGGCATCATCCTAGTCAGCGGGCCAATCGCCGGCCCCAAGGGTCGCGTTGTCAGGGTGCAGGATGCGAAGAAGAGGAAGGCGCCCGCACTACCATATCGCGAGAAGGCTCTGAAGGAGTTGAAGGAGAGGCATCCCGATCAAGAGGCCACTCTGCAGGCGGCGAGGGAGCAGCATCTACGGTTGAAGGAGAAGAGGCAGTCTACACAGTTGACTGGTTTGTAAGATTGGACAGATGGGATGGCTGTACGGTTGAGGGAGATTATAAGCGGGCTTGTATTATACACACACATCTACTGTACAGATTCGACAACAATGAGAGCATCAAGGTTAATTCTTAAACCCTCTCTTCTCCCTCTTATTTCCTTGCCTCGAGTTCTCTCGGGTCCCTCGTTTGGTGGTTGCATATCCATGCAATTGAGCCCCTCCGACACTCAATCTTTCGATTGTTTAAGTGCCTGTCTGAACCCTCGGTTCAACGCATCCTCTTCCTCTTCCTCCAGCAGCGCCAGTTGCGCGGCGTTGACACTCACCAAGCCTTTGAACGGATCTCCAGAGTCCAACAAATCCAACCTCGTCCCGTCCTCCGTCACCAAACTCCACTCGGTCGTCTCGAAGAAGCCCTTGCTCGTGGCGCGATTGCTCGCAAACCGCATGGTGCCCGTCGTCTTGCTGCCGCGCACGGTGAACCAAATGTCGATCCGGCCGTGCAGCTGGTTCATCTCGCCGTGGATCCAGGGGATCTGGTGCTTGAAGTAGATCTCGTCGCCGAGGGCGGCGCGTGCCTCGGGGTTCGTGCGGAGGGCGTAGAGCGTGGAGGAAACGACGGGGGAGGACATCTTTTGGTAATTGAAGATGGCGACGGAGCAGGTGGCCACGATGGCGAAGAAGACGGGGAGAGTACGGCCCCATCGGAAACGGAGCTGGCTGATGTCTGCATCATGGATTAGCGTTAGACGGTCCAATGGCCAGTCGGGCCAGTATGAACCAACCTGGAAGCTCTCGATCAGCTCTTCGCGACATCAGCGGCCCGTCGCCGGGCTTTGGAGCCGGAGTATTCCACCGACGCTGGACAGTTCGGACTGGAGAACTGCGCGTCTTCATAGCGGCAGTCAATCTCCGTCGGACCAGCCGGGTCAGAGCTATCTGTTGCTGCATTGTTGTCGACATTCAGCAAATTAACCGTTCGTGGGTCATCGATCAGGTGAGGTTTCCACCAGTTATCGATGGAGACTTCTTTCGGCCGGGGAAATTTTGCTGCGGCCGGCGGATCGGCGGGGGAACTTGCAGCGCACCTTGCGCTTGTGTGGCGCAACGTCATAAGGCTGTGGCGCTGGATGGCCTTCTAGGTAACGTTCTTCTCATGCGACAGATCTGCAGCGCCCTCAAACATTTATCCTCTTCTGTCGACGGGATTTCCCTTTATTAATCTTTCCGTCAATTGTATATGGAAAACGTCAAAAGCACCACGGCCCGCTTGCGGCGCACGTTTCAGTACCCTACAGATGACGACTCGATGGATTCCCAACCCGAAGCTCTAGACGAGCAAGGTAACCATCACCAACGTCGCAACTTGAACCGAGCTGACCTGCCCCCTTCGTAGAGCAAGAAGACCTCATCGCGAGGCTCGCAGAGGAAAACGCTGCCCGCAACGCCCAATTCCGACACCTCCTCCTCAGCGTTCCCCTCCTTTCAACGATCCCCTACATCCCCACGCTCTTCAACCGTGCCACGACACTTCTCTCCCTCCTCAGCCTCACCTCGCTCCTCTCCACCGCCTACCTGCTCCACCGCCAAACGCCCCACGAATCCGGCATCGCCATTCTCGACGCCTGGGCGAAACCGAAGACTCCCCATCCGACCCGTCCGCCATCCGAGAGCTCTCTGTCCGAGGAAGAGACGTTTGTGGCGCGGAGACAGCAGAGGGAGAGGAGGCGAAGGAGTTCGTTTAATTTCGAGGCGAGAAGGAGTCCGCTGGAGTTGTATTTGCCATACTTGAATTTGGGATTGGGGATTGTGTTGGTTTTGATGGGATGGGCTGTTGGGAGGGTGAGGGAGGCGGCTGTGTGGACAGGGATGGGTTATCTTCCATTGCTAGTATATGTGGTCATTCTGGTTGCTAAAATGGTGATGGGCAGTATCGACCCGGAGAAGGAGTTGTCAGCGCTGAAGTATGATTATAAGGGTGCTTGAAGACCTGACAACATGAAGGCAGACGTGGGTCGACATAAGGTTGTTGGGGTATTGGCACAAATGAATATAGTCCCGAGATCGCCTTCACCATAGGACATTATAATGAACAAAGTATATAAACTCATGATTATTGCTTTTCTATCTCATCTAGTTCCTTCATGATTCGTGCAGCAGGATATCTCTCATTATGGATTTACATATCAATGGAATCGTTGAACCGCAAAATACCATGACTCTTCAAAACACCATCTACGCCCTTGGGTGGTCTCGGGAAAGGATCCGTCAATGGGCTCGCATCCGGTGTATCAGACGACTTGTCCATGACCAGAGCCAATCCGTGAGATTTTATCGCATCCACAAGAGCCGGGACCATATCCTAGAGCAAGTAGGTTAGTAATTCGACAGCCCAGCCTGGCATAGGGTGTGGGGAGACAAACCAGTAATCTAGAGAAGCAAATTAATCCCATGAAGTTGTTGCTCTGCGCAATTCTAACTACTTCTTTGATCGACGCGCTCCGCCGGCCGCTGCTCTGAACCATGCTCTCGGGTCCATTACTTTCCTCCCTTCCAAGATCGTTGCACAAGAACACGGGAAAGTTAGGTTGCTTCCAGTTCAACGCAATGCACAGCTGGGGGTTGTAGCTGCTGAAGACAATTGATCGGACTCTGTCGGGCGATTGTGCCCTCTGTGCTCGTGCATGATCAAAGACGGTGTTGAGGATGGAGTCGACGAAGAAGTTGATATCCAGAGCAGGACCCATAGAGAGGGCTTTCTCTTCCTCGGGGGTGGGGTAGAGTATCTGAAGATTGACATGCATACCGGGGCTGAGAAGCGCGAGTGCTTCCTGGAGGGTAACTCCAGCAGTAGCGAGGATATGATGGACTTGCGCTAAGCTTTCTGATGTTTTGGTCTTCAGATTAGGAAGCTCGGCACGGCTGTTACTTCTTGCAGTCATGGTGTTGAATTGCTCCAGGGTCAGCCGGCACACCGGGATGTCCAGACCACCACATGAGATTGTCCATCGTGGCCACAAGACTGGCACGCCATCACTAGTATACTGAACGAAGAGTCTGACATAGTCTCCCGACAGACTTGATCCGGTAACGATGGCGCTCATGGGCTGGTTAAACTGGCTCGTCGCTTTCCAGTAGGTCTCAAAGTCCGTGATTTCCAACGGTTTGCCCCTAAATGGCTTGATAACCTGAACGTTGAAGGTAATCTGCCCAATAGCCCTGAGCCGAGGATCAAAAAGCGGTAGGCAACAAGTCAAGTTGCCTTGCAGCACCTTAAAGGTATTCGGAAGTACCACCGTCTTCGCAATCACCTTGGCGCCGTAAGTTGGGAAAACGTCAAAGTCTAGACTAAAAGTCTCCAAGTTGTCAACCTGGAATGAAACAATGCGGGTATCTTCTTGAAAAGGCAAAATTATGTTCTTAGGGATGAGGTCGGTGACCTTGGAGGATATTGTGAGACGTGCGGCGGGATATTTGCCGTCTTGGAAGAAAATAAGGGGTTGTTCCTCGGTATCCTCGAAGCTGATCTGAACAACCGTCTTTGTGTCGAGGAAGTTATGGCCGTATCTCCGTAGAGGGATGATCGGGGGTGGAAGTTCGAGCTCGGGTATGGCGTCCGGGTCGAGAGTCATTGGAACGGGGGCACTACTGGCACCCAGCAGAGGCTGAACCACAAGCGGGCTAGCTCGTATCCGGTGGTTGAAAGGTGTCAAGAGCTTCATGCACGCCAAATGGCCCTCCCACGCAGCATAGTACATGGCTGGAAGATCTTTCTCGTCGACGATGTTGGCATCTACGCCAACCTTCAGCAAAGCTTGGAGACAGTCGACGTTTCCTTCGCTCGCTGAATGAACCAGGGGTGTCCATCCGTAGAGCTTGTCTATTTGATCCAGATCAGCTCCGTACTGTTTCAGTAACAGCAAAAGGTTTGAAGTCTGGCCAGCTCTTGCCACCAGGTGTTGCGGGTACAAGCCCTCGGCATCTGGCAGAATCTTTGCGCCGTGCTTAAGCAAAAGTTCGACAACAGCTACGGAACCGTGTTCGCAGGCAAGATTCAGGGGCACGTGGTCTGCGTCAGACACAGGGTCGATGCGGGCATCTCGAGCGAGGAGGCGTTCGATGCAGTCGAGATGGCCATGGATTATGGCGTGGATTAAGGGGGTGAAGTTGTCATGGTCGATGAGGTCAATGGTCTTGGAGTTGGCTGGGCATCCATTAGCTCGCCACGACACATGCATCTTCGTCCAGATCCCTTACCGTTCAACAGAGCCTCCAACATGTCCAACCTGCCATGCAAACTTGCATAGTGTAAAGGCACGCGGCCGTAGACATCGGTCCGGTCTACCGATACTCCAACTTGTAATCCCCAATCAAGCACATATTGTTTGCCATAGATGGCAGCTTGGTGCAGACAATTCCGCTCATTGATATCATCGTATGAGTGAAGATCGACCAGGCCAGTGTCCAAGAGAATTCTCAACGACTCTTGCGGCGCTTCGTTGATCGCGGCTAGGAAGGTCCGTGTTACTCGTTCCATCAAGGAACTATCTCCTCCGTCATTGGCCTGGCTGGCCTGGCGCATCCTCGCGAGCAGATCCCGTAGAGCCTCGGGGTTTCCATTAATACCCGTGTCCAGCAGTAGAGTGTCCGCGTCCCCCTCATCTGTACCGATAAAGTGCTGGCTCGTCACCACATGTCCCGAACCTTGGAAGTTGACCTGAATGCCGTCTGACCAGGCACCCAGTTCTTGTAAACTAGTCGTGGCCTGGTCCGAGAGTTCGCTTATTACGGTAGCATTGAAGAATGGCTGGACCTCGACGGCTCGAGAAAGGTAAAGCTCTTTGGTTTTGGACTTGGATGTCTTGTCCCATTTCTTCAAGATTTTTGAGAAGGCAGTGCCGTTGATCTCGACGAATTGCTGGAGCTTGTTGAGGTCGGTGGCAAATTGTTGAAAGCCCTCTTCGAGTGTTGTGAATTTAGCGGAGCGTCGAGAGACCCCTTGGCGGGTTTGCAAAACCTTTTTCTTGTCCAGGAGCGTCTTTAAACGGATTTTAAGCTACGAAGCGTCAGTGTCGAGGTTTTCTCGGGGCTTTCGTCGTTTTGAGAGATGTCCCCAGGTACGAAAGATGCAAGAGGATTATGCTGAGCTAAAGTTACTGACCTCCGCTTCTTTCTGAAGATAGAAGGCATTGACCTTGTCGAGTTCTCGTTCCTGTTCGAAGGTGAGCAGTGTCCTAGGGATGTTCATGGCAGAGGTAGGCCATAGTTACTAGTTGGAAGAAGAAAGTGGCCTTGTTTGCCTGCAGAGCGGCTTGTGAGTCCACAGGAGTGGCCGAGCGAAGGGCGTCATTCTGGGCAACGAGGGTCGGCGTCGCAGAGAGCTTCTTGATGAGCTACACAGTGTCAGTGTTAGTGGGTGCTGCTCATGTACGTGGACGGGTACGGGTAAATTGGGTCTCGTGGGGTCACGTAAGCCGGAGGGAGACGAAGCTCGCTGATCGAGAACGAGGCGAAGAAGAGAAACGTGTTCATGGGCTGCGAAATGAACGGACAAGGAACAACGATATAGGAACCGATGCTTCGTGGGCTTTGTGAGAGTGGCGGATGTTCAGCTCCGGGGCCAGCTGGTCCAAGATGGCAGAGAGTGGGGAGCTTGGGAGGGTATAGCCCGCACCGCGGTGGCATGGGAAGAAGCAGAGCGATGCTGATGATGCGGAACAAGCGAAAGGTTATGTGAGACGAGAGAATGAGCAGCTCGAGTCTCTCTTGTATAGAAGTTCGAGTTCGAGTTACCTTTTTTAACGCCTTGTAGTTGACAAAGCTGGCAGCATATTCAGGGACTTCGAGCTGGCGCTTCTGGATCTGCTTGCCGAACTTCCTGTGAGAGGCCAGTGTGAGCACTGCTGGACAAAGATGCAGCGACGCAGTAGAGGTAGCAATGGGGTGCGATGAACATGAGGGTTGGAGTCGGGGCTAGAAAGGCTTACATGTTGCGGCCTGGGCACGCTCGAATACTGAACAGGAGGCTGGAGGCAGAAGAATCCGTGTAAGAAGGGTGCTTGGCAGGCGAGCTAGGTTGTTAAGTAAGCGGTTTGGGTGCCTGCCCAAGGTAAGGTAAGGTAGGCAGGGGAGCAATATGTTTTTAAGGGCGAATTACAGCCTGGGAGAGACCCGAGGTCTGATGACTTCCAGCTTCTATCCCACTCTTCTTCGTCCTTCTCTTCCTTCTCACGAAACAAAAAAACGACCCTGTTTTTTCTGTCACGTATGAGTAACGACGCTATATGGCTCGAGCAGGGTCCCTCATGGCCCGACCAGATTGTCAGTCGTCTAAGGTCGTGTTGAAAAGGGCACGTGGGGGTTTTCACGGCGACTTTCCTCACCAAGGGACCTTGAGTAACGGGTACAAGCGCGCGAAAGGCGTGAGGCCGGGAGCTGGAAGCTGTGAGGTGTGTGGGAACGCGCGGGAATTCGGAAGAACCCCAGCGAGGGAGAGAGTGCGTCGCTGAGACACTGCGCTGCGGGAACCAGCAACCCGAGACCCGGCGATGCGGCTCTTTGTCCCGATGAAGATAGAGTTGGCCGGCCCTCTACGTCCAAGGCCTGTCGACCCGGAGACCTGACAACTTGCTGGGGTGGGTGGTCGGTCAACAACGGCGGCGGGTTTGATAGAAGGTTTGAGTCGGCGCGAGGCTCAACACGAGCGCGGCACAGATCCGTTGAGGCAAAAGCCACTAGGTGTCTGGAGATGCCTGCGAACAATTCAGAAGGATCTCTTGGTGGTTCAACTATCATCCAGGAACAGAGAATCAGGTGCGCGGTGGGAGCGATGTCGCAAAGTCGGAACCCAACCAAACGATCCACGACACCATCGATCCGCCGGTGACCTCAGAAGCGGGGGACGGTGGCTCTCTTCCTGGTTCCAACGGTTCCCTTCGCACTGAGGGATTGGCCAATATCTTCTTTCTTACTGCTTTCGGGTTGTTAGAGGCATTGGCCGGGGACATGGATCCGGCATCAATCTCAATGTCATTCTCTCACTTGCACGTCGGCGTCTGTCATGCAGGGCCCGACGTCCCTGCAAAGTGATCCACTACAGCTTTACTACCTCGTCTGCTAGACGACTATCGCGAGTCTATGCGCGCTTTGAGCAGCCAGGATAAGGGCTTATTGTACCCTATATCCTCCCACATGCCAAAAGTTCGCGCTAATGAACCTGTTCGCGCTACAAATCCAAAACCTCTCGCCGGCTCAACCATTCTCCAAATAGCTGCCACTGTTCAGCATCCAATCATTATGCCGCATTGAACCCCGTGCTCGAGCGACAGGTGAGCGGCCCGGACAATGTGCATTGCCAACAGGGCCGGCGTGGAGACACTAACGTACAGCAAGTGGCCTGCCGACCGAGCGTGCTGAGTTGGGACTTCGTCTCCGTCATATGAAGACTCACGATAACAGAAAAAGATCTTCTAGCGGGTCATCATCATGGCGACCTTCTTCCTCGGTCAACAACTGCCCACTTGCGGTGCGCGAATACGTAAGTGGAAAAAAGACATGGGTCGTCATAAATCAGTCAGTCGACAAAGTCCAGTTTCGTCACCGTCTCCGTCATCGGCTTGCATCAGTATCTCGCTATATCAATCACAGGGCTCCTTGGTTCTTTCTCAATTTGGTACAATCAAATTCCACGGTCTACAACCTCCCCAGACCCTTCTGGGCGCGTTTCTCTGAAAACAACGGAAACTAGAGCAGTGAAAGACAAGGCTATATCATGCTATCGAAAAGACCGCCCGAGACCACCCAATAATCAAGCTCCCATTGCTCCTAGTCTTTTGCCATTGCTGCTTCCCTGCCGCCTCTCTCAATCCTTCTTTGCCGCCGATTCAGATCCCACCAAGCTGTCCGACATGGCCTCAGTGGTTGCTTGCTTCAGCCGCTCGTGGTCGTCTGCCTTGGAGTCTGCCTTAACATCCTTCGGTTTCTGAGTTGCCTCTCGCTCATCTTCACTGTCGCCCAGGCTAAAGGGATCGTTGTCTGCGATAGGGTTGGGATCCACTGCGGAGAGTGGTTGCCATTTGCTCCCCTTTGCGCTCCCTGACGAAGCCGCATCTTTCGGGGGGACACGAGGCGATGCATCGTACATGTTGATTTCCTCCGTCTCCTCCTTGAAGCCGACTCGTCGCCCATTGTTTGGCTTGGGAGAGACGGACGGCTGCGGGGGCTTATATACGCCAGTATTTGCCATGGGTCGCTGATTGGCCGGAGCTGCCAGCTGATTAGTCTTCGTAGCGTCTAATGTAGCGATCGTTCATGACTTACTGCCATCGGATGAGAATTTCATACCGGCAAAATCGTCACTCAGAACCTGCGGGTCTGCATCGTATCTGTCGTAATCACCGCTCCGCCGGCTGGGTTCTCTTGGGCCACGGAACGGCTCCCCTTGTCCCTGTGTCGCCTGTTCGCTCTCGTCGAAATTCTCTTCGATCTTTTTCTTCAAGTTTGTGATCCAGCTGTTGACCTTGGTCTGCGTTTCCAAGAACCCTTTGCGCAGGTTCTCTCTGATTACGGGGAGATCGTCGTCGATAAAGCTATGTTCACGATCGTCTTCGTTCCATCCCTGTTGGCCCTGCTGACCTTGGCGAGATCGGCCATCGTTGATCCCCCTGTTAGACGTTCGATTCTCGTATGCGCCAACGTTATCGTAGTGCTCCGCAAGTTGGCGCGCATAGAGTTCGTCAGCCTCCAGCTGTGACATTGGTGCTCGGCCCTGAGGTCTCGGAGGTTGGGGCGGAGGGGCATCGTCGGCCTCCGGTTCGTTCCTGACCGCATCCGGGTCGGTCATTTCTATGGGCATGTCAGTCTCCAGCATTTTGGTATCTGAGTTCAGGGAGCTCACCAAGCAGCGCATTGAAGGCGGGCTCGACCTGGCCACCGCTGGCGGATAACACGGCCTTGATTACACCCTGATCAACGGAGGGGAACGCTTCTTTCAATATCATCTGGTTCTTTTGTGCCTCGGTGAGTGGCCGAGGAGGTTTTTGAGGGACAGCTTCCGTCGTGGCTGTGGAAGCACCTGTGGTCGCGGGGGCTGGAGACTTTGGTTTATCATCCTCTAAATTGATAGTCTCCTGAACATCGTCGTCGCTCAGGTCGAAAGGCGGGACTGTGGTAGGCGACTCCGGCCCGCTCTGGGTAGTGTTTTTGTTCTGCATGTCAATGGTGATATTAGCTAGGAACTCCTTGGCGCATGGACTTGTACGCTCGGTATGGTGAACGTACGGGTTCGGAAGGGGCCGACATGTTGATTTATGATCGAGTGTCTGGGACACGCCGGTTGAACTAGTTTAGCGTAGTGTTCAAATATCGTTGGACTGGCTCACGATCTCGCATTTGGGGGAGGATAAGGGAAATTGGCAGATCTCGCTTCAGACTGGCTTGCTCGTGATATTAAGACAACCTTGACGAGGCGAGGGGTCGACCTGGGCCGCGAAACTGATGACGTCCCCACATCAAGCGTCAATGCAAAGCCACACACGCTAATACGCCACGGGACTAGCAAAGTGTGGCTGCCTACAGGTAGACTTTCTTGCTGACGGGTCTAGGGTAGCTACACTCGTTTTCCAATTCGACACTACCAACATTTGCGATATAGCCATGAGATTACTGCACTGACCTCTATGAGCGCTGCTGCGGGCTTAGGGTTGGGTAGTCCTGACCTCCTGACAATCATTCTTTGTGTCTTGGTCACTAGGGGTATCAAATATGGCGGACTTTAGTCTTGATTCTACATTTATACCAGCTCTGCACAAACCTGCGGCTCTACTGCCCATTGCAAAGCATAGACAAAGCCTGCTCTACACGGTGGAAACATACCGAGTTACCATCGTCATCGGTCAGACAGGTTCTGGAAAGACGACACAAATACCCCAGTTTCTCGAGAGCGCAGGATGGTGCTCGAATGGTAGGCTCGTTGGAGTCACACAGGTAGACTCACCACAACCAAATGACCAACAATAACTGACCATGCCATAGCCTCGCCGAGTAGCAGCCACGACTGTTGCTGTTCGGGTTGCTGAAGAAGTCGGTTGTGAAGTCGGCAAGGAGGTTGGATACTCGATTCGGTTCGAAGATGTCACATCAGAGGCAACCCGAATCAAATTTCTCACAGACGGCCTCCTCGTTCGAGAGGCCCTCGTAGACCCTCTCCTGACACGATATTCCGTCATTATGGTTGACGAGGCTCACGAGAGATCTATCAGCACAGACATCCTGCTGGGCCTACTGAAGAAGATTCGTAAGAAGCGACCGGATCTCCGTATCATCATCAGCAGCGCAACCCTCCAGGCGAAAGACTTTCTCGACTTTTTCACACGAAGTAATGACGAAAAAGGGAAAGAAGAGAAAGATGCGAGCGAAGGCAAGATAGGGACCATCGTAAGCCTCGAGGGGAGAACGTATCCCATTGATATACTGTATCTCGAAACACCCGCTGAGAACTACATGGAGAAAATCATCGATGTCGTATTCGACATACACATGCAAGAGGGAGACGGAGACATATTGGTTTTCTTGACGGGGCGGGAGGAAATCGACAATGCTATTCAAGCTGTCTCTGAGCGAATGATCGACCTGAATGCAAAATACGGCCCTCTATTGCCGCTACCGCTTTACGCGGGCCTTTCCACTGAACAGCAAATGTACGTGTTCGAGAACCCACCTGACGGGACACGAAAGGTGGTCTTCTCAACCAACATTGCGGAAGCATCGGTCACAATTGACGGGATTGTCTATGTCATAGACAGCGGCTTCGTCAAACTACGGGCATACAACCCTAAAACGGGCATCGAATCCCTCACAGCAACTCCCATCTCCAAAGCAGCAGCATCACAACGTGCTGGCCGGGCCGGCCGAACAAGGCCAGGCAAGTGCTTTAGACTATACACCGAGCAGAGTTACCAGTCATTGTCCGAGCAGAACATCCCCGAACTCCAGCGGTCAAACCTGGCATCGGTGATCCTACAGCTGAAGGCCCTGGGCGTTGACAATGTTGTTCGCTTTGAATTTCTGAGCGCACCGCCATCCGAGCTCATGTCGAAGGCGCTTGAACTGCTGTACGCGTTAGGCGCCCTTGATGAATATGCCAAGCTGACTCGACCACTTGGAACGAGGATGGCCGAGCTCGCTGTCGAACCAATGATGGCAAAGACGCTGTTGTCAGCACAATCCTTCGGATGTCTCAGCGAGATCTTGACTATAGCTGCCATGACAAGTCTGGGCGGCAGCGTCTGGTTCCATCACGACGGCGAGAAAAACAAGATGCATACATCCAGGAGGAAGTTCGCGGTAGAGGAGGGAGATCACTTGACATTGCTGAATGCATACCAGGCGTTTGTCACGAAAGGGAAGAAAGAAGCGAAGTTCTGCCACGAGAACAACCTCAACTACAAGTCAATGACACGAGCGGTCAGCATACGAGCGCAACTCAAGCGATATCTCCAGCGCTTCAGCATCGACGCTGACGAGTCTCTGGTAGGAAATGCATCAGATAACACTCAGAAAGCGGAGCAGATCCGACGATGTCTCACGTCGGGCTACTTTGCTCACGCTGCTAGGATGCAGTCAGACGGAACATTTCGCAATGTCGAGGGCGGAACCACACTGCATGCACACCCGAGTTCGCTCATGTTCAACCGCAAGGCAGACTGGGTCATCTTCCACGAGGTTATGGAGACGAGTAGCAAGACGTTCATCCGAGATCTGACCAAGGTCGAAAAGAGCTGGTTACTGGAATACGCTCCGGAATTCTACAAGGTCTCGAGTGGGCGGAATTAGAGAGATGACGGCCGTCTACATATCTTAAAGAGTCTTGCCTGAACGGCATCCCGTTCCGAGCATCCGGTTACGTAGCCGTGTATAACTAAATTATACTACCATGTATGGCTGCGCCAGCAAAGTGTAGCCCCAGCTCTCTCTGCAAGGACCAGAAGACGGTTCGTAGGACGGGGCCGCCAGAGGCGGACAGTGGAAACCGGTGACTTGGTAGTAATGAAGGATGTCATGATGGTTTCACGATGGACCGAGCGCATCTTGGCCGGATGACAGGGAGGTGTATATGTGATGACGGCGAGGCACAGCCAACTCCCTATCGCCATTACAACTGATGCTAATACATAACCATGAAGCCATGTGGTACGCACCGTAGCCACATGTCCCACCCTCGTTATCTGAGTCAAGGTCTTATCCGACCACGCGAGCAACTAATAGGCTTTATGGAAACCGTCATCACTTTGGGATGAGCCTGTGGCATGGATGCAAAGGGCAAAACCAGCACAACGATGTAAGCGACGCCATGGCCTTAGAACATGCGAATGCTACCACGCAGGGTCACTCTCGCGTCTCGTTGGTCCTTGTCTTGTGTGTACATATTGCATGCAGATACCCCCACTGAGGTATTTCGATGGTGGGCGATTTGCGGCTGCGCTTTAAATTGAGATATCAGTATTCGTATTACGATGCACTGTTCATGGTTTAAATGAAGGGGATTGAACTGGAGAGGTTCATGGATGATTGTAGGCGTCCCTGCGTGAGTAGCGCACTCCAGTAATCCGGCTCATTTCGGGACGGATTTCTGAACAAGGTGAGCGTTTCGAATACTTGCCAAGCGCAGCGTTGGTCGACGTGCTATATCGTAGATAGTAGATCCTCCGGCTGGCTAGAACTCGGTTGAGAAGTCAAGGAGGATGGGGGACGAGGACGAGGACCGAATCCTCGTACCCTAACGAGCCAGAGGCCGGGAGGTAACAAACAACCTGGGAGCAAATCCCAACAAATCCTTGCTCACCAAGGTCGCATCGCCACTGCACAAAATGCCATCGACAAGCCAATCTGAGGAGTTGAAGCCGAATGAGATGGATGATAAAGGATCCGCCTAGGCCGGTGCTAAGTCAGGGGGCGTAACGGGCACTGATACAGTGCAGAGATACCGGTTGATGCTGTGCGCCGCCACAGCGCTTTGGAGGCGCGAGCCAGTGAACCCTCGGCTATTAAAAGGCGGATTTACTGTGCTGGCGTCACCGCACCTCCACCATGAACCGCGTACCTGCAGCGGTCCCCTGGGGTGGTTCTCCTTACCAGGCTCCACTAAAGGATCCGTCTCCCATCGAGCCGCCTTGTCGAGCCATTCATCGGTCGAGTCGGTCCTCCAATCATCCCCTCCGGAGCGCAATTTGTGCATGGTGGCTTTGGCATCTTAGGATATCTTGACATCTCGTTATGCTGTGCAAGCGCGGTGCATGCGCTATCAGCGCCATAGGCGGGCGGCGCTAGATGGGACCTGGAAATTACAACGTTAACTCGCCCGATGACGGGTTTTCCTCCCCTAACGACCCTGGTCAGCCTCATGGCCGGAGTCCACAACGGCTCCTCATTCGCTGCTTTTCGGTGAAGCCTTTCCTGCACAACTTTCGCAGAGACATTCGTCCCCCTGGAAAGTTCCTCTGCAAACTTGGAAGAAGTGCTGCCACCCCCCTAACCCCAGTCCAGGAGCGTGCCGAAGCGACTCCACACCTCAATCTCCCTCCAGAGGCCAATGGATGCTCGAACCCACCGACCGGGGCCTTCATGCGTGCCACCGAACACACGGTGGTGACCACCGGCCAGGCGGCGTTGTCTCTCCCTGTGCGCGGGAGTACGAAGTGCTGGGGCCAATTGACCGCCGGTGCTTCAGTGCCTGGCTGTAGGATGCCTGGGTCTTTTTATTCCCCCTCTGGCTGTTTCTGGCTGGTCGGCCGCGCAGGCCGGGCATTCTCCGTCTGAGACCCGTTTTCTCCTCTCTTCTCTTTTACCTCTCTCTCCATTGTCCGTCTCCTTCTCTTCCACGGTCGATCGACGGCAGAAATCGTCAAGTCGCCTGTCAGTGGGCTCGTCGTTCGTTCTTTTCTGGTCTTGTCTTGTCAAGCTCTTAGTCACTCTTTTTCAATATTGTCGTTGCGATAATTACATTCTCTTAGCCATCGTGCGACTGCCACTCGTTTACGCTGCCCCCCGACCTGTACTTCAAGTTACACACCGATTTCGATCAACTCACGGCACTTACTTAACCTGCCTTCCCTAGTACGAGCCTGTATGGAACGTCTGCGTTTTGGCTTAGAGATCTAGTTGCTATTCTAATTGCTGCTCTCTTCCGAAACGTTTTTCGCTGGCCATCTATCCCCTTATCGAAACGACGCTGCTGCTATCTCACCAACCGTTGCTTGAAATTTGATGGCCCGGCGAGTTTTCTTGGATCTTAATTCGAGGAAGCCTTAATTTTTATTTTGCTGGGGATAATTTCCATCAGCCTTGGAGGAAAACCCACACCTGTTCTGAACACCTTAGGATTCTCAACAGCTGGGAGCACCACCACCTTTAATCATGGAGCCAACACCTTTCAACGGCGGGGCCTACATGCTGCAGCCCCGGATCAACTTGCGGCGTCATGTTGAGCTGCCTCCTTCTGACACCGTCAACAAGCCGACTTCGATCCACAGCTTCTTGTTTAGGCGAAGCGACTGTACAGAGACGTCTAGTTCAGGCTCTTGCGACAAGTCTGGCGGTATCAGCATGACGGTTCCAATTGTCCTTGCAATTGTGTAAGTCTGGGCTATGGATCGCCCTCAGAAAGTCGTGTTCCGTATTAACGCGAACATAGGCTCCCTATCGTGGTCATCGCTTGTTTACTCTTCTACCTCCATCGTCGAGGTGTCAAGCGTCAGAGATTGGAGGAACTTCAGGACCCCCACAAGAGTCTGGATTTTGGTTTGGGTGAGGGTGCGCAGCTCAACAAGGGAGGCCGCAAGAGTTTCTTGAAGGGAAATGGAGAGAAGGGCTTGTCTCATAAGCAGAGCCAGCTTTCCATGGATATGAACCTCTCGTCGCCCTACCTCTTGCCCCCAGGCCTGCAGCAGTCTCGCGAGTCGCTTCACTCGCTCGCTCGCTCTCTGGGACCCGACACTCAGGATCCCTATCAAATGGTTCAGACATACACCGCTAGTGACGCTGGCTCCATGAAATCCTTCAACCCTAACAAAGAGGGGTCATCTATGTACACCAAGACCAACAGCAAACGTTTCTCGACCGTCACCGGCAAGTCAACGACCTCTAGGATGGCCCCACGACAAAATTCATTCCCCAAGTCGCCTGCCTCGCTCTCGGAGAAGACTGATCCTTTCGCAACCCCGGTAACACCTGGCGTACCTGGGCCGGCTCTCAAGAACCCATCCCCCGTGGAAACCCACCAGCCAATCATCCCCGCCAAGGCAATTGTTCCCGAGATCGCTAGTGTTTCCGACTACGATGACAAGTATGATGACAAGTACGATGTGGATGTCAGCGACGTGCCAGCCATCCGAGCACCTTCTCCTGCGAGGGTCAAGGATTCTCGTGGTCCTCATGCCTTTGAAATGCCCCCCGGTCCCTCTTCCGACAGTATTGGAGTGGCTCAAGCTGGCGACGATTTCCCCCTGCCTCCTAACCGGACCAATGACCCTGCAGGTCTCGGTCTGGACTTCGATTTCCCCCAGCAAACGTCGCCTGTGATCGGTGTGGCTTATGATGACCTCGATTCCGCACCCAGCCAGGCCCGGGACCCGCAGGGCGACCACGGTTATCATGCGTACCAGCCCGAGATTCAAACTTCCGACTATTATGAGGACTACGAAGACTACGACCGTGGTCGCTCGAGCTACAGGCCGGGATCCTCGAATGGACCATCTCAGCAACAGGGTCTGGGAGTTCCTCAGCAGGATAACAAGAGACTGTCTGTCGGATTTCGACCTCTGCCTCCGGATGAGATCACCGAATCTGAAGACCCGGAGTATCGAGCCAACCGCATTCGATCCTTCTACAAGGAATACTTCGAGGATTCTAAGGAAGCCCCGCCGCCTATGCCCGCCATACCCACTCAACACAAGCGACCGCAGCAGCAAGGTTCACCTCAGTACTATGAAGACTATGATCAAGGATACTTGGGAGAGGCTGCGGCCTACTTTGACCCTGAATCTAATGCCTTCGTCATGCCGTACGCGGAGCCTGTTACTCGACGTGCGATGACACCTCCACCTTCCGGTCGGTCTCGTGGCGGTCCGGGTGGCCCAGGCCCCCGCGGCCCTCGCTTCCCTCACGGCGGCCAGGGCTCCATTGGCGGTATGAGCATGTCGGGCGGTCCTCGTGGGCGGCCGCGTGCTGGATCGGCTTACGGTCATCGAGCCCCCTCCGCGGTCAGCTCTCGTGCCGGGTCCTCTCTCGGTCCTCGACCCGACTCGTCTGCTTCCGGAAGATGGCGACAGCCTCCAAAGAAGAAGGGCCCTCCTCCGGCTGTGCTGAACACTCTGCCTACTCCTTCCAAGCTCCGAGACGATACTTTTGCTATCATGGGAGCAATTGACTTTGCTCCTCCTGCTACCTTCCAAGACCATGTGGCTGGTCGGTCTCAGAGCCCCCTTGGCGAAAGGCGCCCTTACTCGCCCAAGGTCCCCGTGGCCACTCCTCTGGTCACGGCATTCGACGAGCTTTCATCCCTCCCAAGCCCGTAAGTCCACTGCGAAAATGTTGCCACACTTGAGATTTGTCGTGCTTACTTTTGTACCAACAGTCACCTCCTCCGCAAGTCCAGCACGTTCACGGCCCTTGACTTCGCACCTCCAAAGAAGTTCCACGACTCGGACAACAACAGCGATGCCGGAAGTATCAGGAGTAACCGAAGCGGCATCTCACAGTCTCAACTCACGGCCATCCGTGGCGGAGCTGGCCGTGTCAGTCGCTTGCCTGGCGATACCGTCTTCACTCAAGCATCGTTGCAAGACACGCTGAAGCCTCAGTGGGGCATGCGTCCATGAAAGTAAACAACGGAACTCGTCGATTTTGGAATTGCATCAAACAGAGCGAGCGTCGCGTATGAGATTCGTCGGGTTTCATCGACTTCAAAGGCGTAATATAGGGCACTGACGACTGATTGTTTCTTTTCGCTTATTAAGGGTTGAGAGGCTTGCATATAGAAAGGGTATCTAGGAAAAACTACAATGGCTGCTAGATGGCGACTGCATCTCCGGACGGACGTCCGGCTTATTGTATATAAGTCAATTGATTGGGTGTCGAAGTGCTCAACACCTGCATTGTCCTTGATGATGGCCATGTCTTTGGTTGAGAGACGCGAATATCTAGTCTGGTGCCTGTCCTGATGTCCGTTTAAAATCAATCGTAATTGTCACTGGACTGATGAGCACTTGCCGGTATCATCCGTCTCTATGTCGACGCCGGTGCCCGTGGGTTCCGCTCCCGCCTTACGCCGCCGCAGTCTGCTCCGCCGTATATACGACTCACTAATCCGAGCTTGGCAAAGATCTTGTCGTTCCATTACTCTGACCGTTCTGTTATTTGTTTAAGATTACAAAGCCCCCGCAACCAAGGCGGAGAAAACAAATGGATTCGTTCTAGCAGAGATGCAGTCAAAATTAGAAGCCAAGCTTTCAAACTCAAGAGCCAAAAAAACCAAATCCACTACCCGTTCGACCCAGCCACAAGCCGGCCGCCACGACGGCGGTGGCGCACGTCGACCACCGAACACCGGGGCGAACCTTGGCTGACCACGCGATCAGCTTCCTATTTTTATCTTTACCTTGGATTGGTGATGGTGAGAGGGTATAGCCTATGAATAGAAAAAAGAAGTTGCTTAGTGTCGTCGTTACAGGCACGGCAGGTATCGGGGCTAGTCGATCGATCGAGTGTTGATGTTAGGCAGAAGTGGGAATGATTGACGCTGTGTTGTGTTGGCAGCCAGGATCTCGTATGGGAAAGAAGATTGGGCTTTAGTGAAGGAAAAGGACGCGAAAGCCGACATCCATTATGATGGCTTCATCGACTGCACGGCAGTTGATCGGTCATCATGTTCGCTCACCAAAGCATACTGAATGCTGCCAAGTATGTGCTGCAGCAACCATCACAAGCATTTCCGTCTCCGCGACGATCTGTCGGCTGCAATTGAGTTTCGACCAGAAGGCCGGAGGATCATTGCGAGAAGAACTCAATTCCACTCTCATGAAGTTTATGGCACAAGTGGAGCTGAGACATATTTACGATGTATCCATTTCTCAATGGTTAAGGTACCTTATTCCATGGGAATATACACGGCCATCCGCACAAAGACAGCGCACCGAATCTACAAACGTAGAGCATAAGATAGATAGAGGTAAAGTAAGTTTTTATTTATTTATTTAAATAAATATATATCCCAATCTCAGCGGTTCGGCCATGGCGACGCATGCCGCCTTGACGGCTACCAGTCTGGTAAAG
>JAMYIC010000075.1:0-56387 GCA_024112705.1 Microcera coccophila
CCAACCGTCTCCTAACCCTGTTTTTACATCTATATCCAAGCATCCATGGATCCCTTTTCACTCTCGTCACCATTAGTCCACGCCATCTGCCGAAGTGGTTGCTTGTGCGTTTGACGGGGCCGCCGCTGGCTTCGCGTACCAGTCCACCTTGCCGCCGGCCTGGATCGCTCCCTGCCGGTCGTAGATCGATCGTGCTCGCACGTAGGGATCGAGATTCCAATAGTCCTCCCTCATTTTCGCGGCAATCTCGTTTCGCTGAGCTTTGATGGCTTCGCCTTGTTCGCCCTCTGGGTTGTTGACCCATTCCAGAGTCAACTGCTCAAATTGCCTGTACAGTTCCGCTCGGGCAGCAAGCAGTCGATCCCGGGTTTCCACATCCTTCAACTTGTCGTTCTCTCCAGGGGAGGGCTCGACATACTCGTACGTCCAGTCTTCTTGGCCTTCGAGCTCCTTGATGATGTGGCTGGGCTCGATGAATTCTTCGAGGTCGGTCTTGTTGTTAGTAAAGTGCACCTTGGCTGCCACGACAGGATCCAACCAGCCGCGAATAATCTTCCAGATTCCTGTTTGCTATCAGACGTTGTCCTCGCGTCAACCAGGGTGATGAGGTGACGTACCTTGAAATAGCCACGGGGCCTTGTGCACGAGCACTGCTCCCAGGCACTCCGGGTAGTTGGCCTCGAAGCACTTGATCATGAACTTGAGAGGGGTATAGTCCATGTTGGCTAAGGAAAAGCCTGTCATGTCAAAGACGATGCACTAGGTCAAGTCAGTGATAAGTACTTGGTCTATGGCGAAACAAGCTACTCACGGCAGTGTCAACTGGGTGAGCGAGAGTCATGCGAGCCGTCTCAATTGTGTAGACGGTGAACTTTTCCAGGCTCTCCTCAGACTGCTCTCCTTGCTTGTGGAGTCGGACTCTAACGATGCAGATTGGACGGCCGTTCTTGTCGACGCCGTGTAAGAAACTCTTTCCCATCCGGAGTTGGTTCATGTAGTCCTTGCTAAGCTGCTTCGTGCTCGACGAAGTCTTCTCATCCTCGACGGCAAAGTAGTCACCATTTATCATGATGTCGTCGTCTACATGCATTTCGGTTTGTCTCCAGCTCATGGTCGACACCAACATCACCAGCGCCTTCTCAACGTCCCACTTGCGAGCCCGCAGGAATCGCAAAACCAAGGCGTCCGGGTGGTCGTGCTTGACCATGCTCCAGATCGTGGCACGGATCGATTCGGGAGACTCGTTGGCCAAGGTATCGTAGAACTGCTTGGTCTGGCCGTATTTGTCGTCATCACCACCATTGGTAGGGGTAGAAGGCTCAGACTTCGCCTCACCATGATGCTTCCTAAAGGCACCAAATCGCTTCTTCTTGGGGCTCACCGCGTCCGTCGCATGACCCTCGTCCTTTGGAGCAAGGTTTTCGGCAGGAGTGGCGTCGCCGTCAGCAATTCCGCAAAGCTGGGCTATGGAAGTCCACAGCTTGCGAAGCTTCTCCTCCTGTTCCGGCGTTAAGGTTTCGGGTCGTCCCGGTGGTACCTGAGACGCCATTATTTCAAGGGTGTCTTCGAGCTCCAACAGTTCGGGTGTTTCGATGTCCAATGTCTGGCTGGTTCGCCTGTAAGCGAGGAATGCGACTGCAGCTAAGGCAGCGGCTCCGGCAACGGTGTAGAGCAAGTTACTTTGGAGTGGAGAACCGTCTTCTAGGCTGGGGGCCGATCTATGCCGTCCAGTTGAATAGTTTCTCTTCCGATAGAAAGCGAAGGGGGGAGAGAGCGAGCCTTTTGCAGTAGGAGCAGAGGTGTTGAGGCTTTGCCTGGGAGCTTTGAAAGCTGATACCAGTGACGGATAAGCCGGAAACCGCCGAGAAACCAACCGGATAGAAGGGGAGTGAAGCTGAACTAAGCTTGTGAGCCGGCTCAGCTGGGGTTTCATAGGTGTGGGCGGATATGTGAGCAGGGTGTGAGACAAGCAGCTAATGTCGTCGACGATATACCATGACAGAAAATCAGGAGGAAGAGACGGTGAGTATGGCTCCGATCCTAGGTCTGGGCCTTATTGCGGTCCAAGGCGGTGTCCGCAGATCCGGTAAAGGTGGTTGCGACGGTTAAATGAAGGATTGGCGTCTGAATGGGAGCTTTTCGAGGATTTATCAAAAGAGTTCCATTCTTTGATGACGATATATCAGAGAAGTACCTGCGGTGCGGGTCTGGCCGTCGAGCCCCACCGTTATAGCGCGCAGATTTTGGTGGAGGTGGCGGTGGAGGTAGCTGTAAGAGTAGAGCCACAAATGTTCACCACCGTAAAATGAATAGCGGCAGAACGATAAGAACGGAATTTGAGATTTGAACAAAACTGAAAAAGAGGGGGAATTGTCTTCTACTGTTGCTTTTCTATTCCAATGGCAGCAGTCCCTTGAGAGGAGGTCGTGGCCCGATGCCTCGGCATCGAAGACGAAATCCTTCGATCGTCCCCTCCTCCCCCCAGGAAGTCCACGCTACCCTATAGCATATCACTCGATTGGGCCGGCTTTTGTGCGACGCTGATGGAACGAATGTACTAGTAACGTATGAGAGTCGGTTCTTTGGCTCGCAGGCGTGAATGTACTGTGTACGCTCGGTTCTTATTAGTGTTCATTCGTTAAGTAGACTGCTCCTTGATTCCTGAGACAGTCGAAGTCTTGCAACGGTCCAATATGGTCAAGTAGTCTTCTCGGTTGCAGGAATGGGAGCAACATTAGGATGAAGAATCTAGGTGGTAACAAACATTGAAAAACAAGAAACCAGAGGGACTCATCCAGTACGCAGAACCCGAATTGCAAACCTGCCTTAGACGAGGATCCTGGAGCTGGTGGTGGTGATATCTCATAACGTGGACCGCACGTGCCACTTAGAACGATGGCGGGGCATCTTTTGTTGACATTCAACTTCGACTCTTCGTGCGATACTACACCTAAACAACGAAATCCTCCTTGACAACACCCAAAATACCGACAGTCCACCGACACCCAAGGCAAACGTATCCCAGGTACGATGTCAAACGAATTACAAGACTCAGGAACCAAGCGTTCTAATTCCCGTTCGCGGACATCACGACCGACCACCCCGCTCCGTCCCTCGTCGCGGTCCTCGTTTCGCGACTCAGCCCGAAGCGCTGGCGAGGGAGATGCTCCGTTTCCGCTCAACGCCTTTGAGCCCGCATTTGCGGAACTATCGGATGCCATGGCCGATCTCGAGGCGAACATGATGCACTTCCAGCTCATGCACGAGAGTCTTGCTCGTTTTAGCGAATCCTTTGCAAGTTTCCAGTACGGATTGAACATGAATGCTTTTTGCGTTGATTTCCCAGAGGTATCTATTTGGACTATTTAACTCTTACGCGGACTCTGGTCTCACTGTAGACCTTAGGGCCCGGTTCCCGAATCATTTCGACGAGACAGAACACAGGAGGGGCAGCCCGTCACCCGTCCTCGGAGCGAGCCTGACGCTGAGATGACTTTCATGCAAGCTAATCTCCACCCCGTCCCCGGGACGCTTTAAAATTCCAATTCGCTGACCATAACCTAGGACGACCGACATGTCATTCGTCGAGAACCCACCGACAACAACCAAGTCCTCTAAGTTCGCTACCCCAGAGGCTCGTCAATCCCGACTTCCTGCGGCTCGCGGCACGTCAACGAGAGGTAGACCTGGTACTCGTGGAGGATCTACTCGGGGCCGGCCTAGTGGGCTGGCCAGAGCCCGTGGCCGTGGAGTGAGGTGAAAATGTCCCTCAAAGGTACTGTCAAAATCAACGCGATATACGTCTCCGGCTCTGGTATCCCCGAGAACATGATCGACGAACGACGAGACAAGGACTCTTGGCCTCGTATTGAGCGCCAATCGTGACTTTACAATGGCACCTCAGGTCGCCATATCGATATCGTCCTCCAACTCGGGATTACGATCGCGGTTGCTGTCTGTTCGCAGCCCAATTCCGACGGCTGCCTCGGCCTCTTTCTGAGTATACGGCTCTTCGGCCAGCTGTTTGACCCTGGGGACGAGTTAGAACGAGAGTCGACGACATTGGATACCCAAATGAATATACGAACCTCCGCTTGTGGGGCTTCCCGCGTCGATGCGCGACCAACGTGGCGTCCGTGTCAAACCATTTCGCGCATTCGGTGCAGTAATTTCGTCCCAAGTCGGGTAGATCTTCGACCGCCTTCGTGTCCTTCCACTGAGCGAGGTGCTTGGGCGAGAGGAGGTCGGCCTTGATCTGGTCAACGTCCCTTGTCTTCCGCCTTGTTTTCGTAATAGTTCGCTTGGCCGTCACGCCCATATTGGTATCAACTTCTTGCGGGTATCTTTGAGTTGTGTAGTTTGATGCTCGAGATGATCTAGTGCCACAGTCGCATAACGGTCGCTCAATCTCGAATTTGCAGACCTAGAAAATTTTTGGTGGGACCGCGTCCAAGAAACAGTGCGATAAGATAACGTGCGGGGAAATCGGGAACTGGAGCTCACAGTGAGTGAGTGGTGTCAGCTACACCAAAATAACAGCTACAGCTTGTGGAGCTTGGGGAAATTCCCTTGGTCATAGTTTGTACTGTAAGGATTTGGCCGAAACATTGCTAAAGATTCCCCGTGGAGATACCTGAAGCCGGCAATCAGATAGACCAATGATGACTACGGTAATCATTTGGGGACTGATGGAACTTTGGGTTGGGTAGGGGCTTAGCAGGAATACTCCCTAATTAATCAAAACATTTCATGGATGGCCAAAGAAAAAAGTCTGGAAGTTTCTCCAGCTTCCATGCAGCTGATTTGAGACAGGCAGGGAATGAATGCATACAAATGGTTGGTTATGACAGGTTGTTGGAGCGCATTCATTGGACGGAGCAACGAACAGCTTGGTAACGTAACGGAACAAGGGGGTTTTCTTCACCTCCATACGAAACCATCCATACGGAGTAATTAGAGGCGGGCGTTTTCGATATTTTCAACCTTTACCGGTAGCAAGTCGGGGACCGAGCCCAGGCTCGGAATCTCGCAAATGCGAACGCCACAAACGGCGACCGAAGGGAATGCCGCTGGGCCGAGTACAGGCGAGCAAAATTTCAACTAAATACTGGGGATCGCGCTCTTTTGGGAATGGAGTTCTCCAAAGCGCTAAGCCTAATGGAAGCTGTTTTGAGGTAATTTTCCCGCTAACACACCGGGCAACAATTGTTTCATTTTCTGTAGTTGGTCGCGCGTCATCTTGCCCGAGAACACTGGAAAATAAATCCAAGCGCCTCAGGTACCACCCATGATAGCTGGGCTCTGTTCTGGATTGAGGTAAGACGAAAGAGCCGGGGGGAGACCGGCTCTCTAATAAGTAGCGATGCTAAGAGATGTTTGAAGTTGTATCTACATCTTGAGACGGATGGACGATCAACGTCTAATGGAGTATGAGAGATGAGAGAAATGGTGTTCCCGGTGGAACCTCGGAAAGACCGGGGTTAGCTTGACATCACCACGGGGGATTGCTACCTTGCTAGATGCTTCCTATCGACTTTCTGGTGTTCATGATGAAGCAGCAGTAAGGATGACGCCGTCACATACTAAATGCACAAACGAACGCCTGATCAACTACAGCTCCAAAGCCGAACGTGAGCCGGGGCTCGTAAAGTCGAGACCAAGCCGAGCCAAGGCCGTTTCCGCGTCGGTATCCGGAGGGTCGTCCGCGATGGAGACACTCATCGAAACCCATCAGCACGAGCTCTCTCCGTTGATTCTAGGTGGGTATCAGGAGTGGCAGTGTGCTTCACATGCTGGCCACACCGTAGCCGCACTGGGGCCATTTTGCAGTGCGCTTGTCCGGGCGAGGGCACGAAGGGTGCCTCACGGGCGCTGCAGATTGCACTGACTCGCACTGGGCTAGCTGTGGGAGGTGTTCAGGCCTGGCCTGCTAGCAGCAGAGCCGCGGCAGTGGATGTTACGGAGACGGGACCAATGAGCAAGCTCAATGGGCGGTAGCTGTTCTGGATCCCCCTTCTCCGCAAATCGTGATACCGTGCTTGTCCCGCGCTGCGGTGGTCGAAGGAGAAGCAGCACGGGGGACGTTGGTATGAGAGGAGAAGAGAAGAGCTTGACGAGAAAAGGAGCAGAAACAGAGAGCCATCATGGAGCCTAGGGTTATGGGCAGTCACATCCCCATTCTTCTCGGAGGAGTTATCGTGTTGTTGATGGAGACCACACACGCCCACGTACACAGTACGTCTCGCACGGCCTCCCATGTCCTCGGCAGAGTGGAGGGTTCGGCTACGCATGACGAAAGAGTTCCGATTATTTTCAGGCCATCGTTCATTGGCCAGAACCTGCGGCGGTGGCTCCGTCGCGCCAGCCCGTTACCGTCCCTCGTCTCCTCACGGCCGTCACTTGCGCTCATGAAGGCTCCACCTACCAGCAGCAAGCCTGTTCCCGCTGAGCCAAGGTCTAGCATTTTGCTCTGGAGTATATACGTATCCCCGAAAACACCTCTCTCCACCACGAGCAGCCCTCGTGTTTTTTCCTCTTTCCTTTTTATAACTAAACTCTCGCCCGCTTTCTCCTAGCGACTTGGACTCTCTCTCCTCCTTCGAGCGTCCCTCTTCCTTTTCCCTCTTTGTGATACCCAGACCCTCTCCCCTCCCCCAATTGGCGCCTCACCACCGTCATCATGCTTGCTTCCAGACAGGTTCTCGGCAGACTTGCCAGAACCCGTGCTGTCGGCGCTGCCTCTGGCATCCGTCGCATGGCTACGGTCTCCGACCATCCTCTCGACCAGAAGGTGAGCAGAAACCGCAAATTATGAAGAGTGAATGGCCAGTCTCGCGCTATGCTCTTGTCAAGCTGGGGGCCGCTGAAGCTGGGAATGCTTTCGCGCCTCGGCCACGTCGGCGGCACTCGAGCGAGAGGACACACAACCTCTCACTCCCTGCGAGCTCGACTCTCCAGATGAGATCAACCAGGCTAACCATGGCTCTCTCCTACTACAATAGGTTCGCCAGAACAACTGGGAAGACAGCAACTTCATCAACTACAAGAAGATGTCCGAGAACCTCGATATCGTCCGCGCCCGCCTCAACCGACCCTTGACTTATGCCGAGAAGATTCTCTACTCTCACTTGGATGATCCTCATGGTCAGGAGATTGAGCGTGGAAGCTCCTACCTTAAGCTGCGGCCCGATCGTGTTGCTTGCCAGGATGCGACCGCTCAGATGGCTATCCTCCAGTTCATGTCCGCTGGCATGGACTCTGTCGCCAACCCTACCACTGTCCACTGTGATCACTTGATCGAGGCCCAGGTCGGCGGTGAGAAGGATTTGGCTCGCGCTGTTAGCATCAACAAGGAGGTCTACGACTTCTTGTCTTCTGCTTGCGCCAAGTACAACATCGGTTTCTGGCGACCCGGCTCCGGTATCATCCACCAGATTATCCTTGAGAACTACGCTTTCCCCGGTGGACTCCTCATCGGCACCGATTCTCACACCCCCAACGGTGGTGGTCTTGGTATGGCCGCCATCGGTGTTGGTGGCGCTGATGCTGTCGATGTCATGGCCAACCTCCCCTGGGAGCTGAAGGCCCCTAAGGTCATCGGTATCAAGCTCACTGGCCAGATGAGCGGCTGGACAAGTAAGTCATCCAATCTGCCGCAGAAGATTGTCAAAGACGCTAACCACCTAAAAAGGCCCCAAGGACGTCATCCTCAAGGTCGCTGACATCTTGACGGTCAAAGGTGGAACTGGCGCCATTGTTGAGTATCACGGTTCTGGTGTTGATGCTATCAGCGCTACAGGCATGGGTACGATTTGTAACATGGGGCGAGTGCATTCTCAATCAATCTCTGAACACAGTTTTAACTAACAGCACTTCAGAGCCGAGATTGGAGCTACAACGTCTGTGTTCCCCTTCAACGACCGCATGTACGACTACCTTGCCGCCACTAAACGAACTGCCATTGGTGACTTCGCCCGCAAGTATGCCAATGAATTGCGTCCGGATGAAGGCGCCGAGTACGACCAGTTCATCGAGATTAACCTGAGCGAGCTCGAGCCTCATATCAACGGCCCCTTCACTCCTGATTTGGCTACTCCCATCTCCAAGTTCAGTCAGGCTGTGAAGGACAACAACTGGCCCGATGAGCTCAAGGTTGGTTTGATCGGTTCTTGCACCAACTCCTCTTACGAGGATATGTCCCGCGCTGCCTCTATTGCCCGGGATGCCCTCAACCACGGCGTCAAGGCCAAGGCTGCCTTCACGGTCTCTCCCGGTTCCGAGCAGGTTCGCGCCACCATTGCGCGCGACGGCCAGCTCCAGACCTTCGAGGAATTCGGTGGTGTCGTCATGGCCAATGCCTGCGGTCCCTGCATCGGTCAATGGGACCGACGAGACGTCAAGAAGGGTACTGCCAACTCGATCGTCTCCTCTTTCAACCGAAACTTCACCGGCCGAAACGATGGCAACCCTGCCACTCACTCCTTCGTGACCTCTCCTGACCTGGTCGTCGCCCTGTCTATTGCTGGCTCTCTCCACTTCAACCCGTTGACCGACAAGCTGAAGGATAAGGATGGCAACGAGTTCATGCTCGCCCCTCCCACTGGCGACGGTCTTCCTACTCGTGGCTACGACCCTGGAAACGACACCTACCAGGCTCCTCCCAAGGACCGCGCCAGCGTCAGCGTCAACGTTTCTCCCAGCTCCGACCGTCTCCAGATCCTCTCTCCCTTTAACGCTTGGGATGGCAAGGACGCCACCGACATCCCCATCCTCATCAAGGCCAAGGGAAAGACCACCACTGATCACATCTCCATGGCCGGTCCCTGGCTCAAGTACCGTGGCCACCTTGACAACATCTCCAACAACATGTTGATTGGCGCTGTCAACGAGGCCAACGGCGAGGCCAACAAGATTAAGAACTTCACCACTGGTGAATTCGATGCCGTTCCTGCGGTTGCTCGTGACTACAAGGCTAAGGGTATCAAGTGGGTTGTCGTTGGTGACTGGAATTACGGCGAGGGTTCTTCTCGAGAGCACGCCGCTCTTGAGCCCCGTCATCTCGGTGGTCTCGCTATCATTGTCCGATCTTTCGCCCGTATCCACGAGACCAACTTGAAGAAGCAGGGTATGCTTCCTCTCACCTTCTCCGATCCCGCAGACTACGACAAGATCAAGCCTGATGACAAGGTATGTTGTACATTTCAAACTCGATCGGCCAATTCATCGACTGACTCATTAAATAGGTTGATATTCTCTGCACCGAGCTCGCCGTTGGCCAACCGTTGACCATGGTCGTCCACCCCAAGGACGGCGAGTCCTTCAAAATCCCCCTTTCTCACACCTTCAACGAGGCCCAGATCGAGTGGTTCAAGAACGGCTCCGCCCTCAATACCATGGCCAAGGCCAACAATTAAACGTCAAGGATAAAGCTAGAGATGAGGAAAAGATTCTAATCACAATGGCGTATATCCTGGGTGCTCTGAGTTAGAATGAGAATAGGCGGTAGGAGAGGCCGTGGCCCCGACGATGGTCTCTGGTGTTGGCATACTTTATTTTTGAAACTGTAGGATGGAGCCCATGATTTTATTACCTGTACAAAATCCAAAAAATTCAAAATGCCTGCTCGTGCTGTCTACTTTGCAAACTGTGTAAGTGTACACGTAGTGTTGGAAGCGTCAAGGAACAAGCCTATTGGAAATGCCTGTAGCCACATTCCTCAGTCTTCCAGGCTCCACACCGCAGCACGGTCAGGATACATAAGACATCCCTATAGCACTCTTTTGGGTAGGATCTTCAATGATTAATTCAATCACTCGTTCAACCTTAAGTGTGGATTTCCAATACGTAGTGTCATTGAAACCTTTCACTAGGAATACTTCAAACATCCGTGGTGGGGGCATGTGGCTTTGCTTTGGTCTGTGGCTGGTTAGGTCACATGGCGATAACCGTGTTATCTGTTCAGTTCCTTTGATATTGCTGCCATGACCTTAGACAACCAGATCATGCGGCAGAAACGACTCACATTTCAAATCAATAGGTTTTGTGTGACTAGATTGACGAAGACGTGGTTTCACCAGTCCTGGCAGTTCTGAGGCTCCCGATTCTCCTTTCATCCGCCCCCTTCGACCATCGCGACCCTCCGGCTGCTCCGCGCAGTATACACAGCCAGATATGCCGAGTGTCCAGAGCTTTAATACGCTTCGAGCCCGATCGTATCTTTCTCGACTTCCGCTTTTCACACGAGCGATAGCCTTGATAATTATTGTCCTTTGGATTGTAGGCGTGCAATCAGTGTGGGATTTGCGGAAATGGGGGGCTCTGATCCCCGACCAGCTCAACTTTGCGACCGGTAGGCTCTTGGAATTCATCGTCGCGCTATGGCTCGAGCTCGAGTTGCTGACTTTTATATGACGCAGCCTACCGGTTGTCGACTTTCCCGTTGATACATGTCAATATCATTCATGCGATTCTCAACCTGTTGGCTCTGACTCCTTTATTGGAGAGATTCGAGAACGAATATGGAACTCTGACAACTTTGGCGCTGTTTTTCGGACGTAAGAGGACAAACGTGAGCTCTGTTTACGAACCACAAGGCTGACCGAAGCAGCCTTGACACAAATTCCGGCGGTTCTGTACGTGATCATTGAGAGGGTCATCTTCAGAATGAATACTGGGGTCATGGGTGCCAGGTAAGGACCTTCGGGCTGCGATATAGTTCTGGAAAGAATTGACTGACCGAATCTAGCATGTGGGTGTTTCTGTTGCTGGCAATGGAATCTCTCCGAACATACAAGACCAACCCTTACCTAATTATCAGCACCTATCACATCCCGACGTGGACGACGCCGTTGTTCATGGTGTTAGTGGTTGCTGCCCTGGTACCGGGGACCAGCCTCTTGGGACATCTTTGCGGCGTGGGCGCTGGATATCTCGGTACGCTCATCTGCGTGATTTTGTTCGATGATAACCATATTGACGATGCTCGCAGCTGGTCTGGGATATGTCAAGTTCCTCGCCCCTCCGGAATGGGCGCTGCGGTGGTTAGAGTCACGACTCAACTTACTGGCGATTTTACCTCACTACGTCAGCGTCGATCAGAAGACCTATGGACGTTTCGGAGTGCTGCCGTCAAGCAATCGACCGGGTGGCAGTGCGGCCACGGAGCTTGTAGGAACTACGCAAAGACTTGGACCTTGAGTGTTCTGTGCTTTCAAGAAGCGCCCGTCTTGTATTATACACTAACTAGCATCTTGTTGGGGCTCTTGATTCCCCTAGTATTGCGACATTTAAACGGGGATGGGTGGTTGTATCTGTGTAAGTTTGACGACTGTGATTTAGTTGGGATCATATCAGGCGCATTGAGCTTTGTTGTAGTTGCACGACAGTATTGATATTCTGGGCATGCTTAGACCTGTACTTAAGCTCGAAATGGAAAATATACTCCTGGAAATATTCCAGTCATGGCTTTGCTTACCTATCTGAAGTCGTGTTTATGCATCATCCACTATTCTAGCACTACATTGAGTAGCGAGAATATGCTCCCATCTCTAATTCTATTTCCTGTCCTATCATTCGTCTTACCCTCAATAAAATCCCATAACACACCCTTAAACTTGATCTTATCCTGTATTTAGTCATCATCTTTTCAGGAACTCTTGTTATCTAGAAAGTCGTTGCTGTCGATGGTGTCTGCCAAGTCGCTGCTCGCATTGATGCATGACCCCGCTAGGTGAATTCCAAGTCACTTGTCCCCGCTGAGGTTCGCTGTCAGCTAGGACAGTGTAAGAGACGGAACCTCTTTCGCGATTGCTCATGGATTGACCCCGAGTCGCAAGGTTGCCAAGATGTCGCGACTTCTCTGTTAGTATTTCTTCGAAATTCCAGTCTGTCCAGACGTGGTGGCGCTCCGAGACTGTACTGCTGCTGATACTTGTCCTCTAGCCTCGGCGCTCTCGCTGCGTCGCGATCCTCGAATCCTCAAGCTTCCTCCTTACCTGTCTTTCTTGTGCATCTTGATCGGCGTTGTCTGGCTGTTTCTCCTCCCGTTGAACGAATATTCGCGAAGAACGTATATATCCGAAAATGCGCTCCTGCCTGGGCAAGTGCACACATACTTTGGTGGAAGTGAAGAGCATGTCTTCCAAGCGTATCGGCACGAGGTAGACGAGGTGGTGGGCCATGACAATTATGCGTACGCTGCGGAGAGCTATACTTGCGGTATGGGAAGCTAATCGGATGACAGCATCAACGATCGGTTGGAAAAGATCATGACCGGAGTTGGGCTCAAGGTTGGACGTCAGAACTACACCTACCACTCTGCGGGCGAGGTCTACACGGGACAAAACGTCTATGCCATTCTGCAAGCTCCTCGAGGCGATGCTACCGAGGCCATCGTCTTGGTCGCCGCGTGGAAGAATGTCGAGGAGCAGCTGAACCGCAACGGTGTGGCTCTGGCCCTGACTTTGGTCCGGTACTTTCGGCGTGCGTATCGGGTTGCCCGTGTTCCCTACTTAAGCTGACGAGAAGACAGGCTGGTCGTTATGGTCCAAGGACATTATTTTGGTTATTCCGCCTGACAGCAAGACCGGAACTCAGGCTTGGGTCGATGCTTATCACGATGCTCATAACCCCGACTTGGTGGCTCCCTTGCCTCTCAAGTCCGGAGCTCTCCAGGGTGCCATTGCCATCGACCACCCCGAGGACAAGCGATACAAGGCCATTCACATCATCTATGACGGAGTCAACGGACAGCTACCTAACCTGGACCTCATCAACTCAGTCGTCAACATTGCGGGCGGCCAGATGGGCATAGGAAGCTCGCTTCAGGGGATGTTGGAGCATACCAACAACTACCAAGATCGCCTGCAGACCATGCTCAGAGGCATGATGAAGCAGGGATTGGGTTATGCCGCGGGAGCCCACAGCAGCTTCATCCCATATCATGTGGATGCTGTAACGCTTCAGCCTTACGGTGACGGCTGGCAAGATGAGATGGCCATGGGTAGGCTGGTCGAGGGATCTTTCCGAAGTCTGAACAACCTCTTGGAGCACCTGCATCAGAGCTTCTTCTTCTACCTCTTAATGCATACGGATCGCTTTGTCAGTATCGGGACTTATCTGCCCAGTGCCATGCTGCTCGCTGCCAATTTCACCATCATGGCTATTTTCCTCTGGGTCAAGAGTGGCCAGACGAGCCAGGCCAAGGCCGGTAAGGTCGAGACGGAGTCGGAGGAGGAGAAGAAGAAGAAGAAGAAGACGGATGGCACCGTAACAGTGACGACTGCGAACGAGCGTGAGCTCTTCTTGCCACTGGCGGTTGTCACTGCCTGCCAGGCCCTCTCGGTGGTGCCTCTGTACACATTCAACCACCTCCCTGCCGGCGTAAGTCAACAGACCTGTCTCAGACATTGACTCAAACTTGCTAATGCTCTATAGATGCTTTCACCAGCCTTTGCCATATTCTCAGCCGCTTCTGCTGCCGCCCCTCTTCTCATCTCCAACCTTCTGACCACCCTTCACAAGCCTACTGTCCAGCAATATCAACTCATCAAATCCTTCTCACTCCTGTTCCTCGGCATGGCTCTTTCTACACTCGCGACACTCAATTTTTCTCTTGCCTTCCTCGTGGGCTTGTTGTCTAGCCCCCTGACCTTTGTACAGCCGGTCAAGAACCCCGCCCTTCGGTGGTCTCTCGCGGGCCTGTTGAATGCCATTGCTCCACCCGTGGTGATGTACACCGCTGCACAGATCTGGAGCGTCGACGTGGGGGATGTGCTTCGGGAAGCGAGCTTTGGGTGGAATGTGTGGGGGATGTATACGCCAGTGGTGGTCTGGTGTATCTGGTGGCCTGCTTGGCTTGTCGGTATGATCAATGTATTTGGAAAGGTATCTGTATAGAGACTTGGGGGTCTCTGTAGAAGCTATATATGCCTATGATTTGAGAAAAAGACCCCTGGGTCATGAGACGAAATAGAACACGTTAGACAAGGATATAGCATTAGCAGCTGCCCTGGGCATGGGTATCTGCCCTTTTGGACGCATCTATTGTCTATGTTGTACACAGTTCTGTTCAAATTACGCTGCATAATCCATTGTACTCTAAGCCGCCCACACGTCCTTGCCAGCCGACTCAATCCAGTTGCCAAGCTGATTTACGCTCGAGTCCCAGTCGAGTAATCTCTGGCGCATGTTGCCAATCTGCTTCATGTCTAGAATCTTGGGTTGTACCCAGGTGATGTGAGCTACCTCGTCGACTTGGTCAATGGTCCCTCGCAACAGTCCCAAGCTCAGGGCCTTCATAATAAGGTGCTCAATCTCCTCCGGCCTCACCTTGGTTTCCTGTGCAATCGTCTGGAACGTCATTGCTCGGTCGTGAGGCGGTCGGCGGAAGACGGCCTCCGTTAGAGCCGCGAGGTAGATCTTCTGGCGGAGCTGGGTGGACTGCTGGTCCAAGAGGCGGTTGGAAGCGATACGATCGGAGAGTTGGTCGTATGCGGCGAGGTCACCACGGTTGAAGGCGAAGAGCAGATCGCGCAGCCAGGAGTGCTCCTTACTGTCGGCAAGGGCTTCAAGTACGGGATGGAGTAGCAACTCTCCGAAGTTGTAGATGCTGCTAGAAGCGAGGGCGGCAAGGCTTAGGTGGTAGGCTCGCTTGAGGCGCTTGTCGTCTGAGAGAGAGGAGAGGTCGATGCAAGCGAGGTAGAGAAGGGCGGTGCGATAATAGTTGGCAAAGTCCATCTTGCGCTGAGAGGATGGAAGTCAGCAGGCGGTGACAGGAATGTTGGACACGAAGAAGAATAAGAAAAAGGGGATTATACCTGGTAATAGTTTGCGTTCGCATCGTAGAAGGCAGCGTGGACAATGGCCTCGACAGAGTCGAACGAGTCCAATATCCTCTCGGCCGCATCCAGCTCCTTTCTTGAGCCATCCAAATCGTCCAGATCCAACTTCACTCGAGCCACAGCCACGGAGGCAAAGACAAAGGCATCTTGGGAGTGCTCATTGTTGACCTTCTTGGCGACGGCTTGCAGGAAGGCCAGCTTCTCCTCGTCGTCTGTAAGCGATATCGGTCAGTGGCGGAGGAGAAGGCACGGGCGCAGAGGACATACCTGAGCACTCTGAGGCAGCACTCAATGCCAGAGTCACGAGCTTCAACTGGTTGATCTTATCGGCGAATTTGAGGATGAAGACTCTGTAAAAGGCAAGCCGCTGAGGGGCACTTCCAGGGTGGCTGAAGAACTCAACAAGAGCATTGGTGAGCTGGTGCCATAACTTGCGCTCCCAGAAATTCTCAAAGTCGAGGATGAGGTGCTGAAGCTCCTCGGGAGCTTCGTCTCGCTGCTCTGCAAGGAAATCGGGGATAGTATCGACGTTCATCGTGGGTGGTTTTGTTGCAGTGCGAGGGTGAAGGTGAGGGTTGCAGGGTATATAGCTTGCACCTCGCCGGGGCGGCTGAGCTTTCGAGTTGAAATCTATGAGAACCGGTGGACCGCTTGACGGAGAAGGGAGCCTCCGGATAGCTTTAGACGGTCAATGAAGGCGATTTCGTGATGTATTCGTAAAGTAGAATCGTGTCGTTTCGGGGAATGGATGGGATGTCCAAATCTCTAGCGCATGCATCAATAGGTATGGTTCTTAGGTAAGGCGAGGTAAAGGCTAGCAGGCAGCCTGGTGTCGCAACCACCTCAGCAGAGCAGCAGCTAATGAAACGCACGGATCATCCTAGCATGGAAGCTCTTCGTAATCCTCGTGATGGAGCACGTGACGCGGAATTAGCGTCCCCGATGCTCGACCTTCAATCCGGCATCACCAAACATTATTGCCAGTCGACTCACGGCCAATTGAGAGGGATCAGTAGCGTTCCTGCTCACGCTTCGCAATTCTCAGCCATGGCTTCGCCTCTATCTGCTGCGCGGTCCGCCCGTCGGGCCGGGCTCAACGTCGCCGGCAAGCGATTTCTATCCGACATCACCATTACCCGAACCGGGAAGCCCATCATTAAAGTCGAGGGAGGCCGGTAAGTCGATGCGCGCTGTTGGGCTTGCTGAAGCTTTGCTGACGATGTTTTCCATCTAGCTCATCTCTTGGAGGTACGATCCCCGATAGCGAAACCCTGGAGCGAAGCTGACGAACGAACGACTAGGACACACTGCTACGGTATTTGGCGCAACTGGTCAATTGGGACGATACATCGTGAATCGATTGGGTCAGCATAGCTCCTAAGGCTTGAGTAATGTTTCAAAAGCTGACGGTCCCTGTTCAGCTCGTCAAGGTTGCACCGTCGTCGTCCCTTTCCGTGAGGAGATGAGCAAGCGTCACCTCAAGGTGACTGGAGATCTTGGTCGTGTTGTCTTCGTCGTATGTTTGTTCCCGGATACTACTGAGGGCCCTGTTACAACTCTACCCAGGAATACGATCTCCACAACACCGCCTCGATCGAAGCCAGCGTCAGGCATTCCGATACAGTTCTCAACCTCATCGGCCGAGACTATCCTACGAAGTATAATCACAACTCTTCTGATTGGTCAATTGCTGCAGGGACTAAACAGGTTCCAGGAACTTTTCTCTCGAGGATGTGCATGTCGAAGGCACCGAGCGAATCGTCGAAGCTGTCGCCAAATACGATGTCGATCGATACATTCACGTCTCATCTCATAGCGCCAACCCCGAGTCGTCGTCCGAGTTCTACGCAACCAAGGTGGGTCGAATGCCGGCCAGGCTCTCGTTACCCGGTATGCTAACAGGCTTGGAATAGGGACGAGGAGAGCAGGTTGCCCGCAGCCTCTTCCCCGAGACGACTCTGGTGCGACCGGCTCCCATCTTCGGTTTCGAGGACAACCTTCTCCTCCAGTTGGCCAAGGCCACCAATCTCCTAACTTCCAACAACATGCAGCAGCAATTCTGGCCTGTACACGTGAGTCGAGTATTACACCCGGGGCACCGTGACCTGTGGACTGACACTTGTATAGTCTATTGATGTTGGCGCTGCTCTTGAGAAGATTTTCTACGACGACTCAACTGTTGGTCAGACCTTCGAGCTCTATGGCCCGAAGAAGTACAGAATGGCCGAGATTGCGGCCATGGTCGATGTAGAAATCTTCAAGCAGCGAAGACACATCAACATTCCCAAAGCTGTCATGAAGCCCATTGCCGGAATCTTGAACAAGGTGCTCTGGTGGAACACTTTCTCTGCCGATTTAGTGGAGCGTGAGTTCATGGATCAGGTCATTGATCCCGAGGCCAAGACGTTCAAGGATCTCGGTATCGAGCCTGGCGACATCGAAAAGTTCACATACCACTACCTGGTGAGTTTCTCTTGTTTTATCTTGGGCAGACTTTTGAGGCATCTTATTGACACCCCGAACAGCAAGGATTCCGAAGCCAGAACTACTATGATCTACCCCCAGCAACGGAAAAGGAGAAGAGGGAAGAGAAGAAGTACATTCATGTTTTGGACGAGTTGTAAAGTATTGAAAGACAGTATTGCTGGGACGGGGACAGGGAAGGTTTGACGGATCGACTGGCTAGCGGACGCCTGGGGAGAAGTTCGTGTATATGGGACCGCATAGACTAGAGAGTGTGCGTGTTCGAACAGTTGTACAGGTTTTCTTGGTCATTACCACCTCTATTTTTCCGACGTTGAATTGTGGTTGTCTGTCGCGCTGTACCATGAGCATGAGTGAGAAGTGTATTAGGAGGCCACAGTAGTCTACATCAACTATGAGAGAAAATTCCAGATCCACTCATCTTTTGCAACCTCAATCATCGCCTCGCAGCCGTCGCACAGCGCGCCCTCTCAAGATCTCATAAAACGCACGCCATGTCTGACAGCGACGACGAACCCATGTAAGATACTTCCAGCCCTGAGATGACACAGCTGAAGAAGATGCGAACCCCGACGCTCTAGAACCCTGTCGAGTCACGCCCTTGCAGCCCTCGCCGAGTTTAATGCCGAGAAAGATGCGCATCAACAGAGATTCGAGAAGCTGAGAGCAGGAGAGGAGCATCGGGAGGGCGGCGACGAGGAGCCTCTGTCCATGGCGGCCTTTGTGGAGGATTGGAATGAGTCGCAGTTCTGGGTACGTCCCGTGACCAGAAACCATTTCCGAGCTCCGCCAGAGCGATGATGGGGGATATATCCATGCTGTGCCTCCCCGTTGGATGGGAACGTTCTAATGCTGTGGAGAGTTGGGTCATCACAGCTGTGCCTCTCTGTTTGCCGATCTGATACCCATCGTTGTATTCTGCCTCGCCACAGCGGCTGACATTGCGGATGACCTAGTATTCAGACGAAACCGCCCTCGTCCTTGCAGACCAGTTACTCGACGGCGCTACTGCCGACGCAACCATTGCTGTCTTATCGACGCCGAGTGCCTTTGTCGCTCTCAAAAACCGGCTGGTGAGTGCATCATGTGTGATGAGCCTCTGGAGGGCGAAACCCTGACCTATGAGTTCGAACGACTAGAGAGAGCGGATAGGAGAGGCAGATCTACCCAAACTGGTCTTGTTTGAGCATGACGAGCGGTTCAACGTCTTCCCCGAGTTCGTCCATTATGACTATCAACAGCCTCTGAAGCTTCCTGGTATGGACATGGTCCTCCACCTTGCTGTATACGACGGTGCTGATTGTAACGACTTTTGTCCAGTTGAGTTGAAAGGGACCATTGACCGTGTCATCGTTGACCCGCCCTTCTTCAACAACGACTGCCAGACCAAATGTGAGTCTCTTTCTCCCTTTCCCAATCATCATCATCATCATCATCATCCTCCTCCTCCTCCTCCTCCTCCCCCCTGAACTCGTTTGCTCATTTTCAACGACTCTAGTTGCGTTGACTATTCGGTGGTTGCTCAAGCCTCAACCACCGTCAGTCCCGTTGGATCAGCTCCCCCGTATTATCGTCTGCACCGGCGAGAGAATGGCAGATGTCGTCTCTAAACTCTATCGTTCTCTCAACGTCCGACCTACAACGTTCGAGCCGTATCACGAGGGACTGCACAATCATTACTATTGTTACGCCAACTTCGAGTGTTCGAGCTGGCAGTGGAGACTGGAGGCCTGACCAGGATGAAATGGCCATCTCCCACAAAGAATCTGGCCATGTTCATTGTATGAGATAGAGCATCAGTCATGTCGTGGAGAAAGAGCTCCAATTCAGAATAATGCGCCAAGACATGCATCCCTTTTTGGGTTTCTGTGTTTTCCCCTTTGACGCCATAACGGATGTAAATGCTTCGACACCGCCTACCCCCTGCTCTTACTTTCACCAATGTCCAGTGATCTGACTTCCCTCGCGCGGTTGATAAGCTCACGCAAGGGAGCGGATGATGTAGAAGAGAAGATACGCTTGCGCGCCCAGGACCTCCGAGAGGCTGGCAAGTTCTACTTTGTGATCGTTGAACTTGAACCACTGGATGATATGCATCAGCAAAACAGCGCTCTTCAAGCAAGTAGTGAGAGCGCTCTAAACTCACTTGATCGCCTACGCGGCAGTACGACACGTAGTGGCCCGTCTCTATCTCACCCACGTGCACCACAACACTCAGCAAGTCATACGTACACGATCTCTCTAACTCCAAAGACTCGCGGCTCTCGCGCCGGATACGGTTTGTATAAGGGAGCATGTTGAGCTGCAGCGGAAACCTGACAGGATTGTCAATTTTTGATGCAGCCCGGTCATGGCGGCCTTGTCGGTATTCGAATCGCTGTTCCTGTCAGCAACCACACGTTGAACCGCTCTCAAGAGCCGACTTACCTTGAGCTGAACAGATAGCACGTTGGGTAGCCGTTTGATGCTGGAATGTCTCCTGGCTTGCTGAGTCGAATTGCAGTTGTTACACCTATACTCACACTTGTCGGACTTGACATACTCTTCGTCCAAGCATTCCTTCAAAGTAAGAGCCGGCTTCTTTTGACCGGTTTTCTTAATACGCTTCTGGACTACATTATCAAGTCCCAGACTTAGATCAAGGAACGATTGGACGGCATAGCTCTGTCCCGCACAATTTTGGCACGTGGTTGTCGTCTGCATCTTCCCATAAAATGTCTGGTGGATGATGCAGTTGCAGCTATGCTCACTGCCAATCTCGGGCTTCTTCCCGTCGCCGTTTTTCTCATGCAACTCCTCTGCCAGGAATTGAAAGAACTCATGGGCGTCTTGCTCCTTAGTGGTTACCAAGTTCTCGAAGGCTTTTTTCTCGGAGATCCAAAACCCCGAGAGGATGTTGGCTGCTGTGTAACCGTTAGTGTTCTCGAGGGCGTAAAAGTCTTGGAACATGTCGTCCATGGCACAGCTGAGGCAGTGCGGTACCTGACAGTCGGTGCTCTGGTGGCCGTCGCTCAGGTAGAAGTTGCGTAGCAAGGGGTTGTGGAGGAAGCTCTGCAGGACGACGTTTTGGTAACATGTAGCACCTGCGTTGTAAATACCCCGGAGACCGCTGGCCCTACAAGAAGCGGTGGTTGTATTGGAAGCGATGTACCGAGGATCATCCTTGATGGACTCGGTAAAGAGCTCGTCGTGTTTACGCTTTCGGCTCGCTAATAGGCTTGGTTAGCACGATGTCCAGGCCCGAGATGTTGCCATCTTTAGGGGGAACCTCGAACGGAGCGCTCCGGATTGAGATGATGCTACCGACCTGAAAAAGAGCCCGTTCCTATCTTGCGTACTCGAAGTTCCTCTAGAGTTGGGTCCCAGACTAGGTCGTCACATATTTGGCAGTACAGAGATCCGCTCCTCGAATCAACGTCTGATTATTGTTAGCAACACGAGCAGGATCAAATAGGTTGTCCCTAAACACACAGAAGCGATGCTGTTTCTTAGTTCCATGTTTCAATCGATCGTCTTCGGAAACGGTGGTAGGGCATTGTAAGCAGAGGTAGTTGGAGGTGATGGATGTAACGGGTTGGCCTTCTTGGTTGGTCGAAGTCTGGGGGACAATCGGAGTCGCGTCAAAGATGCCTCGTAGGATCATCTTATAATGGGATATGGATCTGTTCATGACCTCCTGCCCTTGAGAGAGCAGGAGCTGGACGTGCTCTAGAGAATCGGTTAGAGGAGGCCGGTCAGGCTGTGTAGCATTCACACAGGGCGAGCTGGGACGGAGGACATACCGCAACCGAACATGGGCGAGCCGGGCGCAGGCGACTTGACCTTGACGTTCTTGGGAGACGCGGGAGTGGTTGGACGAGCCGACATGGTGGAAGGGACTCAGCCAGGTTTCGGCGCTCGTCGCTGAGGGAGAGGTAGAGATTGGAAGCTCTGTCAACAGCTTGTGACGGTGCTGCAAGGATCCGGTCGGAGGCTGGGAGAGGACGATAACGGGAGTAGTGGCAGTTGTTGTGAAGATGGTGGATGGTTCGGGGGCTCGGTGGGAACGTCTCGAAAAACGCAGGGCCGGGAAGAATATGAAGAGACTCAATTGAACTGGCCAGGACAATTGGAATTCTGCGACAATAGGTATCAGCCAAGTTCTGACAAAGACTTTTTTTTTCCTCTACTAAATGGAAAGACAGGAAGAAGTGACGAAAGAGTGAAATGCATACATGAAATTACCTATTGAAAGGGTTTCGTCGACGGTCTGGCTTCAAGACAGACCGGGCTAGGAAAGGCGATGGAATTATTTCAACGAAGCAGAGCGACAGCGGAGGGAAATGAATTATGGGCGGTTGGTTAATACAAGATAAAATGAATGAAAATGATGGGGATCTCTTCTACACCCGGAATTGCGCCGCTCAGCCAGGGAGAACTGGTGGCCTGAAGGAGGGAAAAGGGAGAAGAAATATCTCGTGGGCACCAATTTCTGGTGATGGCTTCAAGAAACAGCAACCGTCAGCGTGCTGTAATTGCTCCGTTTTGTTCCCTTTCAAGGGGTGCCTGATGGGAAATGTCACGACAGGGACGCACGGACGACTGCTGCGATAAGATAAGGAAATTTATTTCAACAGGGCGTCACATTGATCGCCGGTGATTGCCTACGGCGGGCGTGGGTACCTGGAGTTTCAGCGCCCGGTCCCCTGAACCTCAGCGCCATCCAGCCCTTTGAAGATGCTGAAGATGATTAATACCAGTCCCCCTTGCCTTCGCCACATACCGTAGGTAAAGGAGAAGAGCGGACGCAGCCAGGCTTTGGAGATTTCCTCAACTTCACAGCATTCCCTTGGAAGACCGACCCATCCCTTCATTCTCAGTGGTTGTGCCACCTCTTGTTATTGTTTGCTATCTGAAGTTGCCTGCGAGTAGATGCTGCCAACGCTACGCTCACCTACACGGCCGCCTGAGCCGAGGTTTTCCATGTCGCCATTACCGTCTGCCCCTCCTTGGTGTAAAGTTCGACTGGAAACAAGTACTGTCGACCACGCTTTGAATGCTGAGGGATTTCCAACTCGCAGTCTGGCGCATGGCCTCTCCCCCCTAAAGCTACTTTGGCGGCTTGAGACTTTTGAATTAATCTCCGCCGAACTGCGTCCGATAGTCCCCCGGCCTCCGCAGCTCCAGTCCCGGCTCCGAACCTCCGGCTCTCCCGAACTCTCAGCCCAGGACCTCTGGCTTTCCAACCGGCTACGGCTATCATGGCCACGCAGCTTGTCGCGCTCCCGGCGGTCGAGCGCCTCAGCCCAGTCTGCATTCGCATCTTGGGTGGAAACCCTGGCAAGTTCACCCTGCAAGGCACCAACACCTATTTACTGGGCACCGGCAGGCGGCGCATCCTCATCGACACGGGGGAAGGCCGAAAAGCCTGGATTGACTCTATCAAGTCGACGTTGGAGGAAGAGAACGCAACCGTCGAGTCGGCCTTGATCACCCACTGGCATGGTGACCACACTGGCGGCATCAAGGATCTTTTGAGCTTGTCACCCAACACTCGCGTCTACAAGAACCAACCCGATTCGGGCCAGCACAGGATTGATCATGGCCAAAAATTCTGGGTTGATGGAGCCAGTTTGACTGCCTCTCACACCCCAGGCCATACGACGGATCATATGGTCTTTGTTCTTGAGGAAGAAGACGCCATGTTCACGGCCGACAACGTGCTCGGTCAAGGTACCGCTGTGTTCGAAGACATGGCAACCTACTTGAAGAGCCTCGAGGAGATGCGCCCTCTTTTCAAGGGACGAGCCTATCCAGGCCATGGCCCAGTCATTGAAGAAGGACCCGCGAAAATCGACGAGTACATCGCCCATCGCCGCCAGCGAGAGGAGCAGGTGATTCAGACGCTACGATCCCCGCGACCAGACTCCGAGTCTGCGAAGTGGACGGCTATGGCATTGGTAAAGGTGATTTACAAAGATGTACCCGAAGCACTGCACCCGGCTGCTTGCGGTGGTGTTTTACAGATCCTCCGCAAGCTTGAGGGCGAAGGTCAGGTGGCTCAGCGTTCGGATGCTTGGGAGTTTCTGGACAAGGATCGATCAACCCTGTAACAAATGTAGCAATCTTCCTTGAGCCGCCAGCTTGGGAGATGGAAGTGGTGCTTTGGGAACAAAGCTGGATGTTGCGCTCTATTATTTCTCTTCAAAGCTGGCATACCGTAAATGCTTCGGCTCAACATTAAAACGGCGCACGAAACGAAAAGAAGCTGGGCAGGTAGTATTTTGGAGTTTGAGGTTGGCGGTACGTACCACGTGTGTAACCCGGCCAGCCTCCTTGCTTTCCCAGTGACGTCTGAGGCAGCCCTACGCTGAGGCATGGCTTCGACCGATGGAGCAGGGAACTACTTTCCAACTTTAATTGACCATTGGTCGCTTCGTTTGACTTCTCTGCGGCCACGGCGGCCCTCCGGCATCTTCGGGATGAGTTGGTGGGCGTGGTGGGGAATCCCGGTCCACTGATGCGAGATGATCCATGATCAGGAGCCTCCGTTGGTGTCTTGAGTGAGATCCTACCGGGAAAAGGCGGTGTCTTGGGACTTCAGCCCCTTCAAAGATCTCGTGGCGGGTCGTGATGGCTTCAATGACATCTTGAAGTGTTGGTACGACGAGAAGCATGTGTGTCTTGGACTATTAGGGAGAGATACATCGAGCAGTGTAACCCGAGGTTTCGAGCCAGTACACCTCATTGTTGGATTTACTATCAGTCTATAACTGTTGTAGAAAATCATGTGATTCTTTTTATTCTTGGTGGCCAGACGAAGGAGTTCCACAAGCTGCGACGTTGAAGTCGCGATGGAACAGAAGATGCGACTGAGTCTCTGCCGAAACTGCCCGGCACTGACGGATGCCCACGAACAGAAGTGGCACGGACGGGCATGGATAATGTGCACATGATCCGTCTGCGACTCGGCAGAAGTCCAGAAACGTCCATCGATCTTCACTATCTGTCGTTGTCAACATCTCGGCAGCCGTAGCCCAAGCACCTGTCGATCCACGGAGTGCCGGGTGTGGAGACGCTTCGGCATCGCGAATTTATAATCTAGCGCCGCGAAATCGGTTGCTACGGAGGTTACAATGGCGGTGGCAGCAGCAGAGAATCGGGTAGCTTTGTATGATAGTCGTTCAAGCCTCAAGGATCTCAAACACCTGTGAGAATGGCCGCCAAAAGCCCTTGGTGTGAATCCTCGTGGGGCGCCCTGTAGAGTGTGGGATGAAGCATCAGCTTTGGTGCTGCGCACACGCCCGCAGCCTCGTCGGCGTAGACTCGCCGAACCAAAAAAAAAACGCGAGACCGGTGAGCAAGGATTTGCACAAAGGTTCCTGTCAATTCTTGTAGATGGTCGTTGAGTCACACATCGTTGCCTTTATTATTGAGATGCCGGCTTCTGGTGGTGGGAACTCGAGGGCGTAAGTTCGGGACTGTCGGAGACAGACCCCGTACAACTGGACATGTGCTCGAGGGAGCTTCTTCTTGACGCCTTAGCCTTGTGATATTCGCGAGTTTTTCTACGGCGAGCTGAGGCGGTTAGCCAAGTCAATACAGTGCCGACTTTCCGCTAGGATGCATTGTCCCGCAGCCCTCTAGGCCCAACTCTAGCTCGGTGGCGTAGCTCCGAAGGCTCGAACAACACCTCAATTGATAGATTCGTGTACAGAGCCCTGGTCTTATCGAGCGATACGGTAGAGCGGCTCAACCGCGTCAATGAATGGAAGTACGGATATGCGAGGCGGGACGGTCAGCCACCGATCAATCGTTAGCTGGAAGAGGAGTTGCGGGGCCGGAACTAGATGGATCCCGGACTCGATGCCGGCGTTGTGGGCTTAGGATGCCGCGGAGGAATTAGGACAGCCTGTTGGTAATGGCGCAGACCCGCGCGCGAAACTGTGTACGGTAGCTAGTCATGCAGTTGTTGTGCGTCTGTAGAAGACGGGAGAATCGTCTGTGAAGAAAGGGAATCATGACCAGATCGAGTGGTCGGTAAGCCGTGTCGTCCAAAGCATCGTCGCCAAAAGCACAAAGCACAAAGCACCATAATAAATCGCAGTAGTAGTAGCAGTAGTAGCAGTAGTAGCATAGGTAAGTAAGTACCTTGGGTATGGCTATGGGTACCTTAGCCAAGGCCCCACCCTCGGCCGCCCGCCGAGCACCGACTGTCGATCTCATGATGATGTACTCGGCAGACCAGCCCTGATCACGGCCCCTTCGGTACCTCGACATCACCAGTGCGCCAAACCTGCCTCAGCTCTCCGCCACCCCCATGTACCTCTACCCTTCAACCCTTGTGCTTCACCGTAGGTCCAGGTAATCAATTACTGCACTGGGACCGCTTGTCCCGCTTTGTCGCATCTTGAAGCAATTCGGAACTTTCGGATATCCGTCATCGCACACTACTCTTGGGTCTCTCCCTCCCGAGATGCATCGCGCCTTTCGCCTTTCCATGCCCTAAAATGAAGGCCACCGGCTTAGGCACCAAGGACCGGGACGTCTTATAAGGCTTCCCGTCCCACCGCCCGGACGCAGCGACTCGATCTTTTGTGTACTGTCCCTATATAACCTAAATATTCAATAGAGTGGTCCTCTCGCCCCAGGATCCTGAACTGCATCCCTCTACTGTTTTTCTCCAAGACGTCGTTGCGCCTGTCTTGTGCTTGTCAAAGAACCGCCAACCCGAGAACGAGCCATTGCCGCTAGATCTGCCACGGGGCCAGTCAAAGACGACCACAACCCATCTCTCCTCGCAGCTCCAAGTACTGTCCCTTCTACATATGGCCAGTACGCTGGTGCTTACTCTCCTCCCGGTCGTCCTTGCCCATGACGGCGGAATGGAACATGCCGAAACCCACGCCGACGAGCACAAGGAGAGTTCCGCGTATCCTCCAACCTACTTTGCCCACCCAGACCATGTTGGTATCATCTATGCCCACATTGCGCTCATGACCTTCGCTTGGGTTTTTGTGCTCCCAGTCGGTAGGTTCCAGCTCCGCGGCCTCTAATACTTGCGTGCTGGTTGCTGACATTGCCTGCCAGCTGTGGTGCTATCCCTAGCTAGATCTCGATATACGCTTGCTCTCCAATTCGTCTTCCTAGCCACAAACGCTCTTGGCCTCATCCTCGGCACGGTATACAACGCCCATACTCCCGACCTATACCCGAACAATGCGCATCACAAGGTTGGATGGATCGTGACTTGGGTTGTATTGGCGCAAGTCCTTATAAGCGTGGTGGGATCGATGGCGGAAGCGTTCAAAGGGCCGGTAAAGCGAGCAGGCGACGGCAGCAAAGCTTTCTTGCCGGTTTCGGCAGAGATGATCCACGAGGACCATGAATATTTGCACCGTGCCCAAAACCAAGGTTGCAGTTTTCCGAGCCCGTACCGTACGTCCGGCGACAGTGGTCAGGGCACCGAACCTGGCACTGAGTCTCTGAGAAGCAGCACAGCCTTTAACTTTGACAGCGTGGATGATGTTCCGCTGTATAGTCCTCAAAAGGAGTATGAAGAGGACTTCGACCCTTTTGAAGCAATGCCTCTGTCCAACCCCGCTCGACAGAATGCTCGTGCGGTCAAGGTTGCCAAGGGTTTCTCATCTCAAATTTGGAAGTGCCTGCATATGGCGTATCGAGTCATCGATCGCATCATTCTTCCTTTTGGGTTCATTGCGCTCGCTTCGGGAGTTGCAATATTCGGTCGTTTCTTCGTAAGTGAATCCTCTGCTTTGTACAATGAGGCAGCTGAGCTAACTTTGATGCAGGAAGGCGAAGCGGTCTTCAATGGCATGGCGCATTGGTGCAAAGGCGGGATCTTCTTTTGGCTGGGTCTTTTCAACCTTAGCCGTTGGGCTGGTAGCTTTGGCGAGCTAGGTTGGGCGTGGAATGTTCGTCCGAAGCAGTCCGCGAAGAAGTGGCGCCTCTCGGCCGAGTTCGTGGAGAGCGCACTCATATTCTTCTACGGTTCAACCAACGTCTTCCTCGAGCATCTCGCCAGTTGGGGCGGCGAATGGTCCGCTCAGGACATGGAGCACATCTCCATCACTGTGTTGTTCATTGGTGGCGGCTTGGTAAGTCTCTGCCTGCCTGTTTAGTTCGATTTCTCGGTGAACAAGGGCTGACGGCCTTTGATAGTGCGGCATGCTTATCGAATCAACTCGGATCAGAGAGCTGCTCAACACAACAGTGACTGATGTCAGATTGCAACATCAATATGACGATGAAGAAGAGGCAGAGCGATCCCGCCCTCCCAAGTCGTACGAATTCTCCTTGAATCCCATCCCCGCCTTGGTGATACTACTTTTGGGCATTATGATGAGTTCTCATACCCAGTCAAGCATGATATCAAGCATGGTCCATAGGCAATGGGGGAACCTCTTACTTGGGGCATCTTTCGCGCGGGCATTAACCTACGTGCTCATGTTCCTGAAGCCGCCCAAGTCGATCCTTCCATCACGTCCCCCGACTGAGCTCCTCGCCTCGTTCAGCCTGATCGCTGGAGGAATCATTTTCATGGCAAGTGTAAGTCGACGGAAACCCCAGTCGTCGGTAGCAAGCAAGATAACTGATTTTTTTTAATAGAGCCAGGATACTGTCGAGGGAATGATTCATTACAACCTGGACGCCATGTTCATGTACACCGTGACCATGGGGTTAGTCGGCCTACTAATGGCTTGGGAGGTCATTGTCCTTGCAATCAAGGGCTGGGCTGTGCGTCGAGAACGGCGTTCCAGCCCCCATCATACTCCGTAGACCCCCAGCGGAGTCTTGCGAGGACTGCTCAGTGGGCACAAGCAGAGAGGGAACAGGTACAGTCGCGGATTCTCCGGGCGTTTGATGCCAAAATCCTATTCGTTGAGATACCCTTTATGAACTGAACGGTCGTTGTTTGGACTTTCTTGCAATCTTCTTTTCTTTCTAGCTTTGTGTGTTTTCTGATACCACTGATTTCCAAGTTTTGTATTTAGAGGCGGGTGTGTATATTCATGATCCGGAAGCAGAGCCTGTCCAAGATCCATAGTCTAGATTTTGAAGATTGGTAGGGTATCGCCGCAGGTAAAGGAGCTGCCATTGCCAGCAGGAAGTTCTCGATCAAGCCTTGGTCTCCTCGCCAGCACCTTTTGAGGCTGTTACAACTCGCTTTTGATCTTCAAGAGAGAAGATCCCAGCACCTTGCTGGAGAGCATGAACAAGAAAAGGGACGGAGTCGGCTTTGAAGTCCTCAGCATTGCGGATCTTGTCGAGGTCTTCAGATAGCTCTTGGGTGGCTCGCTGAAGGTAGTAGGCCGCGAAGTCGGCCTCAACATTCTTGTCGGACAAATCAGACATGATTTGTTTGAAGTCCCTCGTCCTGAATTTGGAGAATGTTTGGTATTGAACTTGGTCAGGATGCGTCCAGGGTGACAACGGTAGAGAGAGTGGATTTTTTTTTTTAGAGGCAGAGTGTTGAGAAATGATAAAGTGGATCCATCCGAAAGGATATCTTCACAGTGTCGTGCACAGTGAACCTTTTGCCTACGCACATTGCTGTATGGCATTGACCATCTCTATCTGTTTTAACTTTCATAAATGTTCCGGCATTCTGTCTTTTTCGAATCGCACCGAACGCCGATGAAACCCGATGTCGAAATTGCCGACTCTCGGCTCACCCAAGATCTAGACTTTAACTCTCGCCTAACCTGACCCCCGAGCGGTAACTGAGTCATCAATTAGTCTCCTACTCAATTCGGCCATTTCATCGACTCAGAGCATCCCGCATCCTCAACGAACTTGCCGCCTACTAAGATGCCAGTTCTACCGATGATCTTCAGTTGACCTAGCCGAATGAATCATTCATCGCGTAAGACTTGTAAGAGATAGAGGCACATAGATGCTGCCTCGGCAACACATGTAACTTCCGCTGGTCGTTCGGCGCCTTTCTCCAAGGAACGCAGCTACAGAGGAGTCCCACCGCATGGCGAATGACCTATCACAATTCCTCGTCATGCACTTTTGTATCAGTTGCATTTTCGTGCTTCCAATGAGTTCTCGAATAGGATCGACGAACCCCTGTTACCCCAGAATTGCTGAACTTGGATCCCGCGTCAATGCTACCCAAGGTCGTGGAGAGTGATGCAAGGTCGTATTCGCCAGAGAGGGGGGAATTTTGGAAAACAAGACGAGAAGCATAGATGACAAGTATGCAATTGACCTATAGGAGCATTCAATTCGCAGCGTGCGCCTCCGACATTCCGCCCGATAGCCCGGTGGTGATGGCATCTTACGCCTCTGCCCTCCGCCTAACCCCGAGTATCTCTATAATGCAACCCATATCCGGGTTCGTTCTTCTTCTCACACTACACAATCGTGCGAGACCTTCCTATTCAGAGGACCACACGCCCCGCTCTCTGGAGCAATGCTTTTTCTGAGCTACCTGCCGTCGCTACCTGCCGTATGCTCCTAGCAGGACGTGAGACATCATCTTGCTAGCACTGCGAGGATAACATGCTTCCAGGGCATTATCCACTCCATGCCTTGCTAAGAAGGATGGTTCTCAGAGTTTCTACGACTTCATGTGATCGCACATACCTCGGAAAGAGCAAGAAGAGGGGGGGTTCATAATTCTCTAAGCGGCGAGAGTACATGTCGTAGGGATCCCCCCTTAGATATGCTCCGAGTATAAGAAGGAGTGGACGAACCTCTCAAAGACTTTCATCACCACACTCCATAAGACTCATCATCCAAAGCAACACCATCTCTCACGGACACCATGCAGTTCAATCTCGCCGCCCTTGCCATCTTCGCCGTCGGCGCCCTGGCTCAAGACCTTTCAGGACTCCCACTCTGCGCCGCCCCCTGCTTCGTTGACAGCTTTGGTCAATCTAGCTGCCAGCAGCAGACTGACTTCAAGTGTCTCTGCGCGTACGTCTCAGAACTTCTAATTTGCGAGAAGGGAACCACTGATTTCGCGGAACAGCTCGAAGCCGTACATCAATGCCGTGACTACCTGTGTCACTGGTACCTGCAGTTCCAGTGATGCGTACGTACTATACAAACCGACGCGTTCTTGCTCATCGCTAATGAATTTATAGTTTGTTGGCTCTGACTTGGGCTCAGAAGACTTGTGCGGATGCGGGTTCCCCCCTGTAGTGGATGAAAGTGGACGACCAGGGAGCAGGTTTCATTCGAGAGGAATACCTAGTTCCGACAATATACTCTTCGAGGAGCCTATCAATCAGTCTGGCGAACAGCAACGCATTTGGGTTCATCTGAATAGGCTGAATAGTAATTGTAGCGATCCTCTACTGATTCGCTAGCTCGAAACGCCGTGCACTCTTCTAGCAAATAGTCCCAAATACATTGTGACTCCGAACTCCTCTAATGCATCATCTCTTGATTCTCAGTCCATGTTGACGTTATTGCATTAACCCGCCCATATCCCAGTCTGTCCTGGCTTGAGTCCCTCCCTACCAATCCCTCAATGAGATATATACTGGAACACGGCAGATACATCCGATTCTCCGCACTCCTGCCTGAGCAACAAATCTTGAATGGGCTTGAGACCCTCGTTGACAAAGTGGTTCCAAGTGCTGGTATCACCGTACAACAAAGCTGGCGCCTTGATATATTGCTTTCCGTCCGGCTTGCAGCGCTTGCACTTAAACGTCTCGTGTGTGTCGCTCTTCGTGTCAGCGCGATATTGAAAGAGCTCTCGAAGGCTATCTAGCGAGAAATGCCGCTCGACATCCTCGGCAGAGTCCACTACACACGAGGACAAACTTTGTTTGTGAGACTGACGCTGGAAGATCTTCTCCTCAATGGTACCTGTCGCGATGAAGCGGTAGACGAAGCAGTCCTTCTTCTGTCCGTCACGCCAGACTCGCGCTAGCGCCTGCTGATCAGCGGCCGGGTTCCAGTCAGGGTCAAAGAGAATGAGGCGGTTGGCGCCGATGAGGTTGATACCACATCCTCCAGCTTTACTGCTGAGTAAAAATACAAACTCGTCACCCTCCGGGTCATTGAATCGGTCAACAAGTTTCTGGCGCTTATTGACATTCATCGTTCCGTCCAGTCGAAGGCTGCCGTATTGCCGCGATCGACAAAGTTTCTCGAAGAGATCCAGAGTCGACGTGTAGTTGCTGATGAGAACGATTTTGTCGTTGGTATCTTGCCGAATGCGAGCCAACATGCGATCAAGAACCTGCATCTTGCCAGAATACCACGGCTTGATCTCGCGATCTCGACCGCGCGACTCCTTTGGCACATAATCCTCAGGGTAACAACTCTCAGAGCCTGGTAAGTCTTCCGCAAGGTTTAGAAGATCAGGGTGATTGCAAAGCTTCTTGAGAATGTTGATAGCCTTGAGGGGCTGGCTCCCCTTGCCGCGAAGAAGCGCCTGAATGTCTGGACTCTTAATAAAGTAGTTATAAAGATCCAACTGGAATGGCGCCAAGTTGCAAAACACGACGTGCTCATACTTGACAGGTAAGTACTTGGATAGAATGTCGTTGGTTCGACGGATCAGAAACTTGTTCACGACACTGAGCAGCTCTCTTGTGCATTCATCGCCTCTCTTTCTGTCTGCCTCCGACGCATCGGCATCTCGACCCCGGAGGATCGGAATCTCAAATCGTTTGCGGAATTCCTGGCGTGTTCCTAGCAGATCTGGATTTGCGAAACTTGTTAGGGAAAAGTATTCCGTAAGGTCGTTCTGAATGGGCGTTCCAGTCAGAATAACGCGTCTCGAAACGTTAAGGCTGTTGAGGGCGTTAAAGGTGTTGCTATCGCCATTTTTCAAGCGATGACCCTCGTCGCAAAAGAGCAATCCGATCTTGGTGTGCTTGAGCTCTTCAACATTCAAGCGCAAGGTCTCGTAAGAGACAATGATGACGGGACGGGTAACAGCTCGACCAGTCGCAATAGCCCACTGACGCAACTGTCGAGTGAGCTCCTCCTTCGTAGCCTTTCCGTCAATGGCAAATGGGGTGACGGCGTTAGCACCAAGCCATTTCACCAACTCATTGGCCCAATTCTTGACTAAACTTGCGGGGCAGACGACGATTGCCTTTTGAATCGTAGACTTGCCAGCTTCTGGGGACTGTTTCAGGAGCGTCCACAGCAGCGAAATGCACTGCAATGTCTTTCCCAGACCCATTTCGTCTGCCATAATGCAACCATTGGCCTTCTCATCGATCATTCCGGTGACACATTTGTACATGAACTTTACACCCTCGACCTGGTGAGGTCGGAGGATCTTGGCGAGCTTTGGATCGATGACAACAGGGACTCGGGGATGTTCGCCGTCCACCTTTTTCTTGATGCCCAGAATCTCTGCCAAGCTCTTGTGCACGAGAGGTGCATCGAGCTCCTCAACCGGAGCGTCCGCCTTTTTTTCCGGCTTTGGTAAGTCCTTTGGCTTATCGTCAATGGTTGGATCGTGGAGTACTATAGCGAACTCCCCACTAGGATCGTGCAGTGCTTTGGGGACGAAAATCGCTCCCTGTCTGAGGCCCAGGGTGGGTGGGGGGCGGTTTGGATTGTATGCCGCGGAATCCTTGTTTTTCAAGGGGATCGAGAACGCTTTTCGAAATACAACGCCCTTTTCTTTCGCTTGGAAAACGGGGTATCGATTGGCATCTCGAGTAGCTAGAGCAAGGCGATCTTGGTTCGAATAAGGCTTGTCGGCGTCAGTTGAGCCGTCAGCACCAGCATAGTCAACCTTTCTTCGCTTCCGAGACGGTCTGTCAGTAGCTGGAGACCTTCCGGCTGCACCAGGGCATTTAAATGGCTTATGTAGTCGATCGAGGGACTGCGGTGTGGGAGTTCGACGGCCGAAAGTCTTTCCTTTACCAGCAATGGGCGTCGACACCGTTGACGGCCTGATAGATAGATGAGTCAGTATACGGAGTTGGAAGAAGTATCGTGGTGCTTACAAAGTGGCCATAGTATGTACTAATTATACGACCCAGATAGAACAATCCCGTGTACGGCGAGTTTCTTCAACGCTCAAGTGACTAGGTGAGAGATTGGCATCAGGTTCTCGGTTGAATGGCTTCAGGAATCAAGGAGAGGGTTTGCCCCCAGGACATTGCAGACGGAAGCGCGACGAGGGGCGACGCGCCGGCAGGCAGACACGAAGTCACGTGGGAGGCATGCCTCTCCGTCATTGATTGTGAGTATTTTCGCTACCTTAGGTAAGGGAAGCTGGCACTCCACAAACAACGCTTCACCATCTTGAGCCTGCACAGTCGCCTGCCTAAGCCCAAATGAATCTCATGGCCCACAACTCCGAATTGCGCAGATGCCGAGGGCATCAAGCCATGGAAGCTTCTCATGATTTTTGAGTTTGCAAGTCTGGACTCGAAGGAGCAAGTTCGTGATGTCTGAGAATTTCGTGGGAGCACTTCTCAGGTTCGTTCTCCCTTTCTATTCAGCCTTCACTATTGAGAATTGCCCACTAATATACAACTTAGCACCACAACTTCCGCCAAAATGGGCCTCGCTAGCCCGTCAGCCGGTGGAGATGGCTTTGCCGAACCTCGAACCGCGGGCCTGACCCCTCTTCCGGTTATAATTCTTGAGCATCGGACTGCAATTGTTTCAGGCACAGTTGCTGGACACTTCGCCCATTGGCAGTATCTCACCAAGTTCCGTCGCATCGACCTGTATGCTTCAGCCAACCGGCGGTTTTTGGCAACAGCAGGTCTGGGCTGGGGTCTGATATACTCTACAGTTCTCGGCACCATCACCGTAGCTCAGCGCGTGGTCTCTAAGCAAGTTCAAAAGCAGTCGCAACTGTCATAGTTGTATTTTAGTAGCCGCGGTATGTCGGCTGATTTTTGGGCAGGTTACCTGAGTGGTGCTGTCGGGATCGTTATTGGAAACCCCCTCGACTTGATCAAAGTTCGGCTTCAAGCCCAACGTGCAACTGCTCCTACAGCCTCATCAATCACAACAGCCGCTTCCGCAGCTCACAGTTTACCTGTCTGGTCTCGCTATTTTGGAGGCTCGGCTGCTCTGCTGACAGGTACTGCAGCGCCAATCCTTGGTTACGGTGCTCTCAATGCCTTGCTCTTTGTCTCTTACAATCGCACCGAGGCCGCGCTAAATAGTGCATTTTCAAGTCAAGGAAATTTGTGGGCGACTTGGCTCGCAGGTGCCGTTGGTGGGCTCGCTACGTGGGTCGTCAGCACTCCAACGGAGCTCGTCAAGTGCCGTGCTCAATTATCATCTCTGCCCATATCAAGCTGGGAAATCACAAAACAGATCTGGCGGAACGAGGGGATTTGCGGGTTCTACTTCGGTGGCGCTGTGACCGCTCTGCGCGATAGTGTTGGTTATGGGTTTTACTTTTGGTCCTACGAAATAAGCACCGGATGGCTAGCTGCAGACTCTGACAAGGAAGCTTCTCTCCAACATGAAGCAGCGAAGGTGTTGTTATGCGGCGGCTTAGCAGGCATTGTGACATGGGCCAGCATCTTCCCCCTCGATGTCATTAAGACTCGAGTCCAAACCCAATCGCCAGACCCACGATTGGAAACATCACCACTACTTCCATCGCAACAAGTGGCACGGTTGACGCGAAAGGGTGCGATCCAGATCACCCGAGAGGCATATAGAGAGGGCGGAACTGGCATATTCTTTCGCGGATTAGCAATATGCAGTATCAGGGCGTTTATCGTCAACGCAGTGCAATGGGCAGTGTATGAGTGGATGATGCACGAAATGGGACAGGGTCGCAAGAGGACCTTGACGCTCATACGAGAAGACCAAATGGGACAGATATAACCTCCAGGCTGGAAGAGCGTGGCGAAGCCTCTTGCATCGCCTAGCCGGGCTGTCTCTTTCAATCGAGCCAGTTCACACGGGCTGGATGGTTCAGGGCATCATTGACATGCGTCGAGCTAGATCGCGTCTGCAAAGGCATATTCAGGGGCGTTTATTGAAGAAACAAGTCTGATCCACCCTACCTAATCAACTCTCTCCTTTGGGCCCATCCCTTGAACTCGATGACCCTAAGCTTGAAGAAGTGAAACTGGGTCTGAGTATTTGTGAGATTGTCTCACTTATCTACACATGATTGGGCAATACGCCAATATTCGACATTCCAGGTTCCAATAGGATATGAATCAACATTCCTCTTTATGCTCAATTTGTGGAATTCAGCGGTAGCTTTGGGCTCTACCAAGACCAGTGACTTTCAAGATTGCCTCAATTCAACATTGTTGGCGTTGAGATCCGGATCAGAACGTGAGCTTAGCTCGAACTCCGTTGGTCGTGACACATCTTTCACCATAAGACATCCGCTCATTCTTGAAGAATTTCTTACGAAGCGTGGCGAGTCTACCAGAACGTTGGTTGATATTCGGCTCTTGTACTTCTTGGTATTTTGTGATGGGGAAATTCATAGCAAGGCTTTGGCAAGTTTGAGACATTCTACAACCCTTGCCACTAGGTACCTTTCTCTCGTTCCCTTGTATATTCACGCACCGTTTCTCCCTTACGCTACCATTAATACACTTGACGTGGCCCGCAAGTGATTTCTGCGACTGTTCAGACTGAAAGAGAGATTCCTGGAAGGGGCCCTACCGACATCTCTGCTTTTTGACCCGTATCGAAGTAGGGAACATGGGAGCCATCATCATTCGCAACAACAAGGTGGTCCCCATCCTCGCCATCATACTCTTCATATATGGCCTCCTTGTCTTCGTGTTCAAAGCCAGCACGCTCGTTCCAGGCCGACCTCGTCCGACGAAAGTAGCAGTCGGCCGCCGCGCCGGCCAGCAAGGTCTCCAAGTTGCGGTTCGAGATCCAGACTATGGACGTATATCGAACCAGAGCCTCGGTTTTGAGAAAGTCATAGTCATCGGGCTTGAGGAACGAAGTGATAAGCGGGATGCCATGAGCTTGATGAGCGCCTTGACGGGCTTCGAGGTCGAGTGGATCGATGGCGTGAAGTCTTCCGAGATTTCCGAAAAGGCGGTCCCCTACGGCACGGATCCCAAGGAGGCGAGCGACAAGTACCTTGGCAGCTGGCGAAGTCATATGAACGCTATACGGGAGTAGGTAGCCTTCCTCACCCTTCCAAGTCGAGCGATTGCTGACGATGATCGCGTCTCAGGATCGTCGACAAGGGAATCTCTACAGCTCTTATCATAGAGGATGATGTAGACTGGGATGTTCACCTGAAAGGCCAACTCGATGCCCTCGCCCGCGGTGCCCGGCATATACTACGGGAACCCTCTTCCATACCGGTCTCTCCCTACGGCGATGGCTGGGATCTTCTCTGGATGGGACATTGCGGCGACCCCTTCCCGGAGACGCTCCAGGAGAATGCCAGGCTCAAGCCGGAAAATAAGGGAAGGATATCTGCCAAGTACGTCGTCAACAACGACCAAACAGTGCCCCCCAAGTCTAAGGTTTCGCGCTTGGTGGACTGGTCCAGGTACGCTCCACACACTCGAATTGTGCATCGGTCTGCTGCACCGCTCTGTACCTTTGGCTACGCTGTCACTCAGGAGGCGGCCAGGAAGCTGCTGTATGCCCTGAGCATCAACGGCCTCCATGTGACGTTTGACACTGCGCTGGCTCAAGTGTGCCGCGAGTCCATCAATGCTCATGGTCGAGGCCTCGAGGTTCGCGGCTTGAGTCTCAAGTGTCTCAGCATCAACCCGACAATCATGTTCCACCACAGGGCCAAGGGACCGATCTCAGAAAGCAGTGATTATGGAGGTAGTAAAGATGAGAAGGAGGAAAAGGCTGGAGGCATCAGGGACAAGGGAGTGACGGAGTCTATCAAGTGGAGTATGAGGTTGAACCTAGAGAACATTTTGATGGATAAGCCCCCTGTCTCTCAATTCCGCGAAGGACCATTGGATGCTGCTTGAAGTATGAGTTAATGACAAGGACTATACCTAATGTAAGATAGATTATCTAGGGTCACCTGGCCTGGTATGAATGAAAAATTTAGGGAAATACACACTGTCCACAACTCCTGCTGTCCGTTGTTAGAGTCGTAAGCCGATAATTCGAACTGCCTTCATCCTTCACCTTGTCCAGAGACGCCGATATCCATGGCCCTGACTTTCAAGGACCTTGTGCCTTCCACCTAAGCAATTCCTTTTTCTCGTTCTACCTTTTGCCAGCCTTCTAAGTCGGCTTCCTGGGCCCATCGTTGAGTATCTCGGTCGAAATGTTGGAAGTATTTAGTCATGGCGTCCGTCGCTTGAGAAACCACTTCGTCCCTCGATGCCTGGTCCAACTCTGGCTTGGTCTCAACTCGCTTTTGAGACTCTCCTGCCTCCTTTTCATCTCGCTCCTTGCGCTTCCTCTCACGATTAGCCAGCCATTCCTTTCTTCCTGCGAGATATTTGACGCTGTGGCCAAGTCCAGCACTCTCGGGTGAGATCCCCTTGTGCGGGCGATCCAGCGGAGGTGCAGTGAAGAAGAGTACCCGGCCAGCGGCGTCACGCTGAAAGCTCCGCCGCACTTCCGAGTTGAGATTTTCGTTGAGAATGTCGGGCAGGGTGTATACCTCTGGCGGTCTTGGGGGGTTATAGACGTTACCCGTCGCCATGGTATTACCTGGCGCAGAACTGACGGATCCCCGGGAGACTGGAGGAACCGGAACTTGGCTATATGTTGCGGCCAATGGATTACTCATTTGCTGCTGTTGCTGCAAAGGCGCCACGGGCGACTGTGTATAATTTGGAGCATAATTCTGTTGGAAAGCAGGCTGCTGCTGCTGTTGGTACTGCATCGGACGCATAGGCACATTTGGAGGGACAGCATGATGGGGTGGGTGAGGAATCGGCACTGGCGTCTGGTGCATTGAAGGTGGGACGGCCGCTGGAGTCGCGGGCTGGAAATGAGGCGCCATGTGTGTGTTATACTGACTTGGCGATGGGGATGGTCCAGCACCCACGTAAGGCGTCGAACCTCCCCTCACTGCGCCATCGTTGGGCAGGTTGCCAGCAGCTGATAGCATCGAGGAGCGACGCGCTGCCTCGCCAGTGGAATCGTGCATGAGCGGCGCAGGTTGTGGTGGAGGTGTGGGTTCTGGCGGAGGTGATTCCTATATGGTAGACCGTGTCAGTGAAAAGAATGGCAATGGGACATATCAACCTCAGGCAAAAACGAAAAAGATGTGCACCGCCAGCGCCGGGTTGAAACAAGACAGGGATCGTAAGGCTGGGCAGTGGCCCGATGGGCAAACGGAGGCAAAACGCATGAAACGCAGGGCCACCGCAGCACTGAACAGTTTCCGGGTGGCAGTCATTCACTTACATTGGGCTCTCGGAGTCGTCGATGCACTGCACCTACTATCGGCGGTGCGTTGGGACTGCCCCATGTCGGTTTAGGGAGCTCATCCGTCTCCTTCGCATCCTCTCGCAGCAGATGCTTAATGGGGCTCGGGACTTTCTTCATCCTCCGGGGCATATCATATAGGTCCATTTCGTAATCCTTTTCTCGCACTTCGTCTGGAACACAGCTCGCCCACGTCTTGATCTTGTTGAAACGGAACTTCTCCTCGTTGTACCGCGACTCGCAAACGTAAACCTCTTTATCCAGGGGAAGTCCGCGGGGGCGTCCTTTGTTAAACCTCGTGACAAACATGACGAAACACCGGTCAAGTACGTCTTCAATCTGATGATCCCGGTACTGCCCCGTCTTGACAACTTCGTGCTCAAAGAAGTGCTTCTCGTACCGGTGTACAGTCTGCTCCGGCCGGTAGTACCAACAGGTGTTGATCCATTTCTGACCAGCTCGATCCTGCCAGGTGCGATAGATTTGCGCCACGATCGGTTTGCCTAGATCGTTGGGATTTCGAATATGAACCCAGTCCCCTGTACCTCACGAGTCAGCCGCTCTGGAAATGTTAGAGACCGGGGGTCCTCGCACGTACCGACTTTCCATGTCTGCCCGTGGTACTGGATTTCAGCAAGCGGAAGTTTACCATCCTCGTCTCTGAAATCATCATCGGGCTTGGCTTTCTCTTGTTCAGCCAGGATGCGTGCTTGTTTCTGGAGCTCGACCGCAGCCTGGTACACTTCGCTGTCGTCTTCATTGTAAAGCTTGGCGTTTTCGAACATCAATTCGATGTCCTGAAGCATTTGATCGACATTCTGGTACTTCTTTCGCTTCGCCTTCTTCTTGATATTGTCCAAGGCGATTGGCCTTGTAATTGTTTGATAGTAATCTGGGACGACGGCCTTGTCCGGCAACTTCTCAAAGGCAAGGACGAGCAGACTTCCATCTTCATCCCTGGGCTTCCTAAGCCCTTTAAGCACAGAAGCGATGCGTGCCTCGGTTGGGGTAAGCACCATGGGTGGCCGGCCCCTCCGCTTGTGCGAATCGTCATCTTTGTCGCCGTCTCGGTCCCTCCGTCCAGACATTGAAGCACGCCGTCGTCTTCGGGTTCGACGGCGCCCCCCCTCGTCATCTGAATCGTCGTCTTCCTCCTCTTCATCGTCGTCCTCGTCCTCATCCTCGTCTTCATCTTCGTCCTCTTCCGCATCGTCGGGGTCCAGCGGCGGCGATTCCTCTGCTGGCGGGAGCTCCCCCAGATCTGGTAACCTCGCATCTTCAGGCGAGATTTCGCCCTTTTTCACCAATTTCTGAAGCTCTTCGGCCAATATTTCTTGCAGGCGGACGGCAGCACCAAAGATGGGGGCTGAGGGTCGATTGTATACCTGGGCGTTATGGAAGATTTGTGCGACGTCTTTGACGAACTCGGCGAACGAGGTGTATTGCTTCTTCTGGGTTTTCCCCTGAGAGATTGGGTTAGTAAATTGAGGGAGCCGCTGGGACCGATGCATGATCCACCTACCCTTATGGTGCTGAAAGCGATAGGTTCAGATATGATTTCGAAATAATCGGGCAACACTCGTCGGTTCGGGATGCGCTGAAATCCTCCAGCCAATTCTTCGCCGCTATGAACGGGCTTCGTTAGCAACTGCGAACTCGCATACAACATAGGGCTTCGGGCTACGTACTCCTCTTCAACGTTACAGAGGTATGTAGAAAGATCGTGGATCGTATCAAACATGTCGCGAGGCCCTCCTTCGTCCAAGTCACCGTCCGCGTCATCCTCACCCTCGGCATCCATATCGACATCCGCATCCGCATCTGTGTCCACGTCGCTATCGTCGTCTGAAGCGCCGTCATCCTTCATCTCAACATCCTCCTGCGGAGCTATCTTAGCTTCGATCGATTCGCGCACTTCCGGCGCTGCTGTTCTGCGAGTTGACATTGCCTCGACAAGAGGCGCGAAAGCCGAATCGCGAAGGCTCAGATGAGCGTACGGGGTTGAAAGGACGAATAACGAAGTCTTGTCTTGAGCGCAATGGTCGATGGCCAGTTGGTTGGATGGGTCGCGACACGGTCGATTTCGCGATCTTTAGCGAAGCACGAGTTGCAGAAAACCAGCTGGTGGCAGCTGCACCAGCAGAAGCGCAGGCTCCAGCCACTGCGCGCGATAAGTGGGCCCATTTAGTCGCTTCCGCAAGAGGAGGTTGCTCTGCTCCAGGGTAGCAGTGATGAGGACCAGCATGTTCCACGCAGGCGCTCATCGGTGATACCATTGATGTTGTATAAACAAACACCTGACCCTCCTGCTGGCCTATCATCCTTACATACTGCCAAATTCTAAGGCTCTGTCCCACACCCAGCATTTTTCTCAACCTTCCCACTCCCCGCTTCAAATCGCTCTGACGAAGACAGAATCGTCTTAATCCTCCCATCTAGTCATTGCTCATCATAGTCCTTCAGGTTATTTGCCAGCAGCCAAGCACTTTCGTCGTTTGAAGGAACCGTTCCCAACATGAGAGCGCGATACAAAGGACCTGCTGGCACCGGGATTGTTGAGATCAGCGACGATGCTACGGTACAAATCCTCTTTGATGAGCTTCGAGCCAAAACGGGCATCCATGCTTTCACTCTGAAGTATGGCCCACCTATGGCTATGCAGACACTCGACTCTAGCCAAAGGGACCAGATCGCGAGGTCGCTAGGGCTTCATGGCGACACTTTGACGATTGTACCAGATGAGGCGAGGCCGATTTCACCACCCCCAACCAGCAGGCCTCAGCCTCGATCCTCTCGACCGTCTCGGTCTACGCCCTCTACCATCAGTGGCCCCGAGGAGGCAAATATTGCCTGGCCAGAACGTGAAGGGATATTGCGTACGTGAGCTCTGCTTGAAGATTTATGGAAAACGACCCTGGAGTTAAATAAAGAACAGTACTTCGAGTTATGCCCAGCGACAACAGTTGTCTCTTTACTGCATTCGGCGGGGCCCTGCCCAAGCAGATCCCAGCGCAGCAACTGCGGAGGATGATGGCCGATTACATCACCCAGCACCCGGATACATATTCAGAGGCAGTCTTGGGAACTAATCCACGTCAATATTGTCGAAGTATCCAAGATCCCGATCGGTGGGGTGGTGGAATCGAGCTAAGCATATTGTCTGCCATATTTGACATTCAGATTTGTACCTTTGATGTCCAGGTGACAAAACATTTGCATCTGCCGCATGCTGGCATGTCTGCTGACCATATCTAAGGCCCAGAACCTCATTAATTTTGGAGAGGACAAAACGGACCGGTGCATTTTGGTGTACTCTGGTATTCATTACGACCGAGTTGCTTTCAGTTACTCTGACTATCCGCATCTTACTACCATGTTGCCCCCCGAGATGGACTGTACAGTCTGGGCAACGGATGATGATGAAGTACTAGAGAAGACTCATGACCTCGTTCGCAAGCTTAACGATGCTCATTATTATACCGACACAGAAGGCCTGGTTCTCAGGTGTGACGTCTCTGGATGCGACTGGATTGGTAGTGGCCAACTCGAGGGAAGAAAGCACGCGGAACAGACTGGCCATACTGACATGAGCGAGATCAGGGACATTGAAGGTGACAGTGTACTTCGTGAGTGTGACACATTGAGGTGTGGCTTTATCGGTCAAGGGGAAAGGGCGATGAGGCAGCATACTTCGGACACTGGGCACGGGAAGTTCTCTATCATCCCGGACTGGTGACTTAAACTTGCCACACCCACGGGCGTGATGAAGGGTGCGGTTAACGATATAATTCTAATGTCTACTGACACATGTTATCCGTCGTTTGTCGGGTTGAGTTTACTGCGCTCGTTATCCTGTAGTTTTCCTAAGCTAGCAGCCAGCTATCAGCGAACGTGACACTGCCCTGGAACACAACACACCATGAACGCCTTCAATTTGGGCCTCAGTCCATAACCTCCACCGTGGTAGTTGCGTTTTCTTGCGAGAACACATCCATCGAATAACCGGGTTTCAGTTGGCTGGTTCTGGCTATGTACAATGTCGTAGGGAGAATCGATCCTGGCCGGAGATTTATCTATGAGGCCCCGGTGTCGGCGTAATGATGTGGTTCTGACTTTCAAGCTGTCGAAGCCAGCCTTATGTGTCTTTCTTTGTAGGGCCTTGACGATGCATGGCGTCGATATTGCTAAGCGACAGGTTCAAGAACTCGTGTTTGTTTGTCCAAGTTTGTTGGCTAGCTGCATACTCCTTCATCTCTTGTGGAGGAGGGGGAGGGTCCGTGATTTTCGTGATCAGATACGCGGTTGAAGCCTCGGCGATGCCGTAAACCAAAACCCCAACAAGAGGCACTTTGACAAGTATATAGAACCCCAAACCGAAGCCAAAGAGAACGCCCTCACGATTTCGAAACCAGCTTCGCTTTTGCTCTTTGCTGAAATGAACTCGTGCAAAATAGGGCTCTAGCAGCTCTCTCATTAAGCTTCTGGATGAGAAATATGTTTGCAGGAAAATAACAAGATATTTTCGAGGTAGGAATATTCCCGTTCCGAAGATAAGCGAGGCTGGGCCAAGCCCGACAGCATTGTTGAAGGTGTAGAAACTGGCGGCCGGAAGGACGAAGCGACCGACTACAGGCAAGTAGGACAAGGCGAAGACAGCAAGAGAGATTGAGCCCTTGCGACCAAACCGATACAAGAACATGGAAATAGCTTCAGCCGTGCTCGTAGAGTGGGTGCTCCCATCGGCTGCGCGGTACATCTTGAGGTTTGGATAATACATGTCGCGGAGGACGGAAGGATCATCGTGTTTGTGCTTCTGAGCGTAAGTTGTATCAACCCATTGTAGCGATCGCATGAAGCTGTGACTTGTGTTAGCTCACTCTTGGCAAGTTGAAGTCGAGACAAGGGCATCTGACTGACAGGTTATCAAGCGTAGGAACTACATATCGCATGAGAGCCATAAGGAAAAAAGGAACTTGGAGCACATATTCTGCGATGAAGTCGAGGCCACCCACGACGGTCTCATCCCAGGTCACAGAGTCGAGAGGGTAGACGAGGGAGATGAACCAAAGGAGCACCTTGATCCCGGCGATCTACCAGTGAAATCAGTATCAGGGAAAGCCTGAAGAACAGCCACGCGAGGCTTACTGGCACCGTAATAAGGAGCTTGATGGCAATGCCTGCTAGTACAGCTATCGCGGCCTGCCGATAATGGTCGGTCGTGAAGAGGTCAGGGTTTTGAAGCGCACGATGGGCTACGAGTTCAGCAACGTCAGTTTCATGTGGGATATAGAGCCATGAACTCGCAGGATTACTCGCCTCCAACTAAGGTCAGCTGGGCACCGCGAACAATGGCATTGAGATCAAAATGCGTGACGTCGAACGACTTCTTGAGCTTCTCCTTGTCGACATGTAATTTGTCGGCCGAAGACATTGCGAAACCTGATTTAATGAAACAGACCCGACCCTGGAGCTAACGCCGATACTGGTAAAATATCGTGCGGAACGTCGAGAAGATGTCGATGAATGTTGTCGAGGCAGGGCGAAGCTGATGAGGTATGTTGCCCTAGAGCTGTTGTGGAGGACTGACGTAATCTCCCAACTCGCCCGCATCGCGAGCGCCCGTTGTGGCTTATCTTATCAACGACTTCTCACGCCAACCACCAACATCGGCGGCCAAAATAATGCCCCATCTAAGACTAGAGAGCATTCCTGCGTTCGAGACAATCCCCTTCTGCTAGTCTGTTAGCCAGTGGGGAGTTCTCCGATCAACTCCACAGTAGGTAGGTAGGCTCGATGCGTTGGCACCTCAGGCGCATGCTGTGCCCTAAATTATAGAATGTGAGCTGGCCATTGGACATGGCGAGGGCGGATGGGATAGAAATTGACCATTTGCGGATGCATGGGATCTAGTAAATGCTCTTGAGAATCTGAACGCGTCTGGACTCAACTTGTATAAGATTGCGCGTATCCCTTGCGTGCGAACGATTGCACCGCCCAAGAGTAGACGAAAGTATGATGACTAAGGCGCGAACCCCTGTCGTCGGTCGAGATGCACGGCGCCATCCGTTACGCGACGCCCCCCCCTCCCCCGGGCCGGCTCTGGTATCCTCGATGACGAGACACGATCGATTTGATCTACGTTGGCATTCAAAGGAAAGCCACCTGGAACACCGACCTTTCTGTGGCTTGGCCAGCCCCGCGTGGCATCTTGCAGGTTGCTAAGGAGACTCGAGGCCATTCAACGCACTCATCTTGACGTCTTCAGGATCCCTTCATCGACCGTCATGACATAGGGACATCGACTCGACCCGTCGCGATGCCTGAGCTTCAGACTGACCGAGGAACATACTGCGCCATCAGCCGACGCCCAAGATAAAGTGCCCTTCGATGGAATACTCAAGATCCCCCCGCCCGGATTACCCGGCCCCTCGACGAGTTGCAACGGCCCCGATCCCCTTATCAGCCCAGTTCGCCAACCCCCCTTCTGACGGGCTCGTCGAAACACTCTATAATCACCCAAACGCCAAGATTATCTCGTTCACGGCATCAGGGAGAGCCTTTTCGCGAAGCCTCGGGCGAAGCTCCGTGTTTCCTGTGGACGATGAACCTGGAACATTGTCGTGGTCGTCGCAGCTGGAAAGAACCATCGCTGTCGGTAGGCTCACGCCCATCAACAAGACTGTAAAACCATGCTAAAATTGACTCAGGTCCTTTTCGAATATATCGAGCTCCTGGATCTGTCGCATTTCTCAACTGCGGTTCTGCCCTGCAGCCGATTTTGCCCAAAAGCCAATGTTGGTGCATTGATGAAGTGAACAGCAAGTTTATTCTTCAGATCCGCCGACCGAACTATTGGAGAATAGAACTCCCCGTCTCAGACCCCGAAGACCAAGACCGGGCGCAGGCCTTGAGGGCTGTATTCGATCAGATTCTTCAATTTGAAAAGACAGAATGCCCTTTCAAGCGCTCGTTCACCGTTACCTTGCCCGAGCGGCCTCAGACCCCGGCGAGGAAGCGACCATGGACTCCTGTCCGTCGATCGTTGCCGGCCATGTCAAATGAGGAGCCGGATTTCTCTCTGCCGCAACCATCCTCGACGGCATCACGGTCCCAGCTATCGACGCCACTCAATAGAAGACGCAGCGACGTCATGATGAATCGTACTGATCTCTCGCGACAAAATCTATCCAGCCCAAAAACATCCCCAAGTCCTGATGGGACGACGTCCAACGAAGCTTACCCGAATGAACATGGGCGGGAGCGGGAGACAAAAGTTGAAGATGGGCCGGTGCATCGGTCGTTCACAGTCGAGAACCAGCCTGGTCCAGATGTTGATGCGCAACCTCAGTTCTCAAGTGTTAAGGCTCGCGGTCGTACGACACCGCTTCCACATAGTCAAACAGCCCCCACTGGCCTGGGATTGATCCACAACACTTATTCTGATAATCAGTGCAGAAGGCCCTCGCCCGGTCATTCAGATCGGATACCATCAGCCGGAGGAGAGAACTATTTGGCGAGCGAGGATAAAGCTATTCCAGATTTAGAGTCGCCTTCACAATCTGAGACTTCTGCTGCAGACGACGTTCTTGTTTACGAGCTCCATGAAGGCACTGGATATCAAGGAGACCAGAGAAAAGCTCGGCTTCGGCGACGAGCCGGGTTCGCAGCGGTACGATCGTTCACGTCTCCAGCGCTGTTAGCGATGGAAACCCCTACAAAGCCGAACAGGATGGCGACGGTATCACAACGCCGACCGGAAACACCCGTCTCCATTTCATCATCGAGTGCGGACGTGCTGGATGCCCCTGGTACGAATGATCCCCTGGAGCCTCGGCCTGTACGCCGAGACAGCGTGGATTCTTTCCACAGCGTTCAATCGTGGCATTCCCAAGAGGTTGCCATGCCCCCCTCGCCCCTCACTTCACAACCTGACTCACCCATCGCGCTTCCCTATCCTTATGAGGACATGGAGCTCCCTAAACAAAGCGAGTTTGATGAAGATGGGGCCGACGGGGCCATTGGTCTTGAATCAAACTGTCCATGGGATGAAGCCTCTGATGTGGATAGCGAGGCCTCTGAACAAAGCGTTGCCACCGCCCCAGACAGCATACCTACCAATGAAGTCGACCCCTCCCAACGAAGTGCGAGTCCCAACGTCGATGAGAGAAAACCTCCAGCCAGCCCTCAGCGCAGTCGTCGACCTGCGCCGAATCATCGAACTACAACGAGCAGCATATCGGTACGGCGGAGAGCACTGTCACCCCTTCCCCCGGCCGCTAACCTCTTTTCCCCTACTTCTACATCGGAACGGCGCCAGCCCTACAGGAGTAAACTGGGAGAAACAGTAAGGAAGATTCCACTTGCCATCATTGCGAAGACCTGCGAGATGATCATGGGACCCCCAAGTCATCTAATCACCCTCATGCTTAAGGTCGCGGCAAGAATCGCTGCTGGAGAATGGAGGGGGCTAGTTTATGGATACGACGATGACGGAGAACAGATCCCGGTTCAATGGGACTACTCGGATGCTGAGTTCAGCGACTGGAGTGATGATGAAGCGTACATGGGCCATTACCCCCATGGCCATCAGGCAACTCGAGAGGACCAGGTGATAGATGGAGAAAAGGCAGAGTCCTCGGATGATAGCCGGAGCTGGGGCGTCGATTGACCTACAGAGTCACTAACACTCAGTAGATGATTGGTTTCTATGGAGGAACGTGAACCGGGAGGACATGTATACTATGATAAACAAGGGTTGGGATAAGCATGACGCGTTGTATGTGATTTTTTATGTATCTTATTTCATATTCTAATTTCCCGTAGAATGGCAACTATTGCTGAAGAACCAGTCTCAAGTTCAGGATGAAGTATTTCCTTTGTAGATTACCCCTCGAGGTGGGAGTAATTTCAGTGATCGGTCGTCTCCGTGCGCTCTCAATCGATATTGCATCGAAATCACCATCTTGAAGGTTCGAGATCTCGAAATGCTCTAACGAATCTTCACTTGGAATTGGGATACTTATCAGGGGTCAAATGAGCTAGGCCTCATCTGAATTATGGCTGAAAGACAGACGACCATCTGAGCTTACATCCTCGCAATCGCGTTAGGAAGGCCTTCCATTCCCTCTAAGAACACATCAAACTCTGTTCTGACCTTCTCCATATCCTCATCTACATCGTCGGTCCATCGATGGATATAAACGGTCTTCATTCCGACTTGCTGAGCCCCTCTCAGGTCATACGCATGAGCCGCAACCAGAACTACCTCTTCCGGCTTGAGGTTGACAAGGTGCAATGCCTTCTGGTACGCATCCGGGCTTGGCTTGTACACGCCCAGCAGCTGGCTCGAGAAGAGCATGTGGAAATTCAATCCTGAGGAGCGAGTGAGGTCAAGTTGCAGTCGAGTAGTACCATTTGCGTGAACGAAGACCTCGAGACCGAGATCGCTTCGAACACTCTGTATTGCTTGCTGAACCTCTGGCCAGGCAGGCTGGGAGTGCCATGCCTGGACCACCCTCTTCTTAGCATCACCACTGAAGTGGTGTTTAAGGTCGGGGGAGTGCCCCAGCACGCCTTCAAGCACACGAGCAAGTGTCTCGTCGATATCTTCGGGTTCGAGATTCCGAAGAAAACGCTGGTTGATCTCGATGAAGTATCGTCTGCGCCATTCCAGGGCGAGGTTGGAGGCTTCAGCTTTGGGAATCGAGGAGGGCAGAGATTCGACCACACTGGTATGCCAATCGAGGCATGTGCCCATGAAGTCAAAGAAGGCGGCTTTGATCTTTGTTTGCTGGTGAGTCATCGTGGACACGCGAATACGAGTGAGAAACCCTTTTAGAATTCACGAGCTTCCAGATGTTGTGGGGAACTTAATAGGAAAAATATCAAGAGCCTGGATGCTGGATATGAACATGGACTTGGAATATGAGGCCTCCAGTATTCACAACTTCATAAGCGCCTGATTTGCAACACGCCATTGCTTCGGTATTTATAATCAGAGATCGACACTACGCCGCTGTTCAAATGAAAGTGGGCCGACTCTCTAAGTCGGCCTTATTAAGCATCTCATCCTCCCAAATAAACATGAACGATCGATAGCACAGTTCTCACAAGACAAGCATCTCTTTTCACATTGGCCGCTGCAGATCCAGCAATGGCGGCTCCTCCGCCCTCCGAGAACAAGCAGAAGATGGCCCGCGGCGAGCTCTATCACGCCTTCACACCGGAGCTCATCGCCGAGCGCGCGAGGTGCAAGGTAGCCCTTCGCGCATACAATGCCGTTGCAGGCGTGGCATCGCGACGAGAAACTGTGCGCCTTTGGAGAGTGTGAGTTCTCTCGACAACCGCGACAGCAACAGAGGTCGTTCCCAACTCACCACGCCAACCCTTCAGATTAGTGGGCGATACAACCCCTTTACCGCCAGAGCTGCCTGACGCTGTGGCTGATGAGGCCCAGTTTGACGATGATCCGTGGGTCGATGGCCCCGTGAATATGGACTACGGGACGCAGGTCAAGCTGGGGAGAGGTGTCTATGTCAACGCCAACTCGACGTGGATTGACACCTGCACCATCAGCGTCGGGGCACGCACGCTCTTATGCCCGCACGTCTCACTCTTCAGCGGCACGCACCCGGTAGAGCCAGAGATTCGCAACGGCACCAAGGGCCCAGAGATGGGTAAGGAGATACACATCGAAGAGGACTGCTGGATCGGCGGGAACGTCACTATCCTGCCCGGAATCACCGTGGGCAGAGGCGCAACAGTAGGGGCCGCAAGTGTAGTGACGAAGGACGTGCCGGCATATATCACGTCGTGGCAGGCAATCCAGCGCGGATCATACGGAGGATTGAAACGAATCTGGATTCTGAGGGGGCTGTGGAGGAATAAGGTTGTAACTTCATATTGCTCACCATTTGTTGAGGATGTCATTGGGATCCGTGAACAGACTGCTCACAATTTCTACAGAAATATTTGAAGTTGGTATATTATTCAGATTTTGGAACTTGACGTGTGCAGTGCCCCCCTGGCAAAGGTCTATTCAACAACGAGTATGCAGGCCTCGGCTCACACCCACCGGAAGGACTTTCACCAGCTCGAAAATAGGGTCGATGACGCTACATAAACAAGTCATGTACACCAGAACTCAAGCGGTTTCACTATCGACATCACTGCCACTTTGTTTCACCCATAGTTCACGGTATCTGCCTTGTTTTGACAGAAGTGTACTATGACTTCCCCTCTCCACGATGCTCCCCGCATCCACGACGAGAATCTGATCGGCCCCTATCACTGTGGACAGCCGGTGGGCAATGACGAATGTAGTCCTTCCCTTCTTCAATGTGTTCAAGGCACCTTGAATGATCGATTCAGTATTTGTATCCATTGCGCTCGTGGCCTCATCGAGAATAAGAATGGGAGGATCCTTCAAGAATACCCGCGCAATAGCTAACCTCTGAATTTCGCCCCCAGAGAGCTTGACTCCTTGCTCGCCAACTTTGGTGTCGTACCTGTCAGGGAAGCCGAGGATTTTGTCGTGAATGGCTGCTGCGCGACATGCTTCGAATACTTCGGCTTCTGTGGCGGACGGTCTTGCGTAACGTAGATTTTCCATGATGGAAGCATTGAAGAGGAGAGGGTCTTGCGGGACGACGCCGATGTTGTCTCGAAGCGAACTGAGACTCAAACCACGAATGTCCTGGCCATCAATCGCGACGACACCCTCGTCAATGTCGTAGAAACGGAGCAGTAGCTTCAGGATCGTCGACTTGCCAGCCCCAGTCTCTCCAACCAGTGCAACGGTCTGTCCGGGGCTGGCTGAGATGGAGAGATCTCGAACCATTGACTTTCGGGAGTCGTACGAAAAGGAGACGTTCTCGAAGGTAACGAGTCCCTCGACGTGCTTCAATTCCTTTGTGCCGTTGTCGACAACGCTTGGCTTTGTCTGCATCAAGCCGAGCAACCTCTCGGCATTGACCAAGTCGGACATTATTGAGCGATAGTCGTGCGAGAGGAACTTGAGAGGCCAAATGAGATATTCCCAATACTGAATGAGGAAGACAAAGTCGCCCGCCGATGCCTGCCCTTGAACGATCTCATATAGGATGAGGCTGGCGAGGAGAAAGAAGGTCACAGGTACCATGAGATCCAGCATGACCTGGAAATATGCATTTCGGGTGGCCCATACCCGATTGGCTTTGAGCTGTGTGTTGACAGCCTCCCCATAGCGCTTCTCCTCAAATCTGAACATGTTGAAGTAGGTCACCGTTTGCCATCCTTGCACCGCCTGATGCATTATACGAACTTGCTGCCGCTCAGTCTTGGCAGCCTCGCGCTTATACTTCATGTTCCTGCTCGACGTGAAGACCTCGAGACAGAGGTACGAAGTAAAGGCCACGGCCATTGTCAGGGCGACATAGGAATTGAATTTCCAGTAGAACAGGACAAAAGCTACGACGAGGTCCACGAACGTCGGTAGGATGCTAATTGCCAGGACTTCCAGGAAGTCGGTAAGAGATTCTCCCTGTTCGATGGCTTTCATGACCTCGGCCGAGTCATGCTCTGAGTGAAACTCCAAGGATAAAGACATGACGTGGTTGAAGGCGGCATTGGATATTTGTCGATACGAGAATTGCTTGATCGGAATCTTGGTCAATTCCATTACCAAATCAATAACGCAGCTACGGCTCAATAGATCGAGCAAGAGCCAGATCAGAAGAGCTTTATATGGTGATTGTTTCTCCAATACCCGGTCGGCGATGATGCCCAGCTGGCGAGGTACCAAGACGTTGAGTATTCGCTCAACCACTATGCACAACAAGCTCATGAAGATGCAGAACTGGACTTTTCGATCCTTTTTGGGTATCAGGTAGGGAATAAAGATAGAGAATTCCTTCAAATAGTTCAACCAGCCTCCTTTCTGTTGGAGCTTTTGCGCGCGACGTCGCTTGATGCTGGCATCGTCGTCGTCAGAGTCACTATCACTCTCGTCGAAATCATCGCCTAGTGATGCGGTACTTGTGCTATTGGAACGCTCGCGAAGGAACGGCTGGGTCTCGGCATCGTCTATAGTGGACGATGTTTCATGCATTCGGACGTGGACTTCGATTGCCAACAAAGCTAGCCAAAGGGCAATTCGTGAAGCTTGAAGGGCGAGTTGAAGGGTCAAAAGAACGCCGCCAACATGGCGTAGAAATGACAGAACAAGCAGAGGAATATCGAATGCTAAGATAACGAGCGCTGTAGTCCAGAGCAAGGAAGCAGCTTTGTTGTGCTGGGCCCAAACCAAGGCCCAGGAAAATGCCAGAACGATAAGGTGAACTGTGTGAGGTTCTCTCTGCGAATCTGAGTTCTGGATCGTCGTGGTTACAAGTTCCGAGATGTAACATAGTTCCAAAATTGCGCAGAGTAGAGTGTACAGTCGCGTCGGACGTATTTTATCTCCTGTATCTTGTTTTCCCTCACGGCAGCTGTGAACTATCAAAGAACCGAACACGAAAAAGAAGACTGCCAGAGCGCTTGCGTAGTATAGGGCCTGGGTGGGCTTGGTGCTGGTACCCATGGTGAAAGACGAAGAGATGCTTGCTCTGATCAAGTTAGTCGTGTTGATCTGGTGCGGGCCTGGTATCTTTTAGACAAAGTTTCCATATGCTCCGCCCCATTATTCGTCTGACTTACTCCCTTTTGGTGTGTGAGAGATAGATAATCGAGGGAGGTTTTTGCGACTGCGTTTGAGCGAATAAAATCAAGGTACTTCGCCACACAAACGCCGAGTGAGTCAACGTCGGCTGACGTGGGTTTAATCGGTGTCTTACTATTCCTAATATATCAGTGACTCACAAAATGGGGTCGACTCAGCCGGTATTCTTGCGCAAGTCAAGTAGGAAATCCCCAGCTGAGGATGATTATATCGACTATGATGAATTTGAAATATGCGCAGAGAGTCTACGTTAGCTCCATATGTCTCTCACAACCTCTTTACGAGAACTCCATCGAAAGAAGAAAAGGCCGCTGATCGTTCTAGTAGATGTTGCTCAAAAGTTTTTACTGGGACAACTTCAACAAACGCTTTCTCCGAACCTAACAGAAACGGGTTGGGTGCTCTATGATTCGCCGTCTCTTCCCAAACAATCTCATCGCTCTCGGTGTTTTGCACCGTGACTCTTAACTTTGCCTCCTTGGATGACTGATAGAATCCCGAGTGAGTCAGAAATCCTGTCAGTTTCCACGTCGTCTTCGCGCCGTCGGTTGGTAGAAGAATCAGACCAACAGATCCACCAGGCTCCATGCTGTGTCGAAGGGAATGTCGCCGCGGAACCAGGACGATCCAATTGCTAGAGAGCACAAAGGGCAACCTCTGACCGCTTCTTGCATTATATCAATTGGTGTATAATCATCCATCATTTGGGACGGATTTATATGGTACAGTGCACTGTTGACTTCTCCTAAATGCTTGTATGGAAATTGAGACGAGTCCCTCTTTGCATATCCTAACACAAGCATGGCTACTGATACCATACAGTTCAAGCACCGGTCGCAACGACTGTAGTCGAGGGGTTTGGACCACCGCGGTGGCGATCCAAGTTCTTGTTCCAGCCAGTTTGGCGGAGTGTCAGCGGGATCTGGTGCTTTGATTTCGGACTGCTGGAATCGTGGTTGGTTGATCAACTCAAGCAGTTCACCTTTGGTTTTTATCTCCGTGGCTAAGAGTGAAGCATTCGGTGGGTTAGTGCTGGCACTGCCCGAGGGCGATTTGTATTGGGACATGCTGCCTAAAGTGGCGATATCACTGCTTATTGAAAATACTGAAGGTCTCGAGAGTGGAAGAGAGGTGGGGTAGGAGGTGAATATTATCAGCTGTGCTAGGGCTTGCGGCTGAAAGTCACAAGGCGCACTGGCGTTGAGTCTAGATCAGTCACAGCCGGATGTTGTGTTCGAAAGTGAAGATGCATTTCTAAGTGGCTATGTAGACAGCCACAGATAGGTTTTGCGGACGTGCATCTCAGCTTCATCAATCGCTGGCCAAGTGACGTTTCAGGTCGAGATACCAGTCGATACACGCAGACGCCATGCAAGTGATATAACAAATTCATGATCGCTGATCCACGTCTACCAAGCCAATGCTACGGTATCCTATCCAGAGTAGTCTCTTGAACCTACACGTTTCGTCGAACAAGATCGATATCTTTCCGCCATCAACCCTCGAAATCTCTTCCCGTAGCATAGAAACCCCGTCGTGGACAATAGAATGACAGCAGAGAGCACTGTGTAGAGCACGAAGACATTCTGAAGACCCATGCTCTCAGTCCACGGCGTGAGCGCGAATATAAAAGTCGTTGCCAGGGCGTTTCGACTGAAAACCACTCCAACCATGGCATCTGCTATAATCTAAGTTGGTGGGGATATGATCAGCTCTCAGCAATCTAGCGGGACATAATTACAAGGGGATTGCGTACGTTTGTATAAGCATCGGTGATGTATGTTAAAGCCGCGCTGCTGACGGGTGTCATGCCACAGGAGAGAACAGCGGAGCCAACTGCCACAACTGGCCACGATGCGCCGTTCGCTAGCCCAATTCCGAATACTAGCAGTCCTATAGTTATCAAGGGGGCGAAGGCCAGTACGAGCCAGAGTCGCATCTCCGGCTCGTAAATCCCCCCGTTCCTCCTGGCAAGGAACAGAATGAGCCTGTCGCTCAAAAGACCGCTCAGAATCACGCCAAAGGTCGTTCCAATTAAGGGGGGGATGCTCATGAGTCCAATCTCCGCCGAGTCAAAGTCATATGGATCTAGCGTCATGACGGAGGAAACGACCGCTACCGTCATCTGGAATGCGGTGGTGACCACACCGAAAATCAAAGCGGTGTAGAATATGGCTGGAATTGTGAAGAGTACAACGAGCGGCTGATAGCTATTGCACAGTAGTTGTCGCCAGGCGACGTGTGCATGCGACCACAGGGCGAGTCGTTCTAGGTATGGTTTCCGGCATGGAGGAGGTCCCGCATAACTCGATACTCTATGCAGATTCATTCGTGGCTCAAGGGAATTGCCAGCTTGGTTTGTGAGAGTCTTGACTTGACAGCTCACGTCATCCACGCCGAGTGTCTTGTCCGGTGCTCCTCCATGCCGGCTTCGAGGCCCGGTAGGCAACGGTTGATCTGTAGACTTGGTAACAGGTATCCCGGGAATACTTGGGTTTAAGAACATGGTTTCCTCGTAAAGGAAGAGGAACAAGAGAAACGTGGCTCCCAGAATGATTGTAGTCCACCACCAGACCCAGCGCCATCCTTGGCCGACAGTGATGTAGCCGGCAGCGACTGGGGCGAGGGACGACCCAAGCAATGTGACCCAGATGTAGAGACTATTCATGAGTCCTCTCTGATGGACGAAATAGACGTCGGCAATGGTCATCTGCACGACGGCCTCTGCCAAGGACCCAAGCAGGCAAGTGAGCGCATTAACGAGGAGGAGGTCAGCCGCAGTTTGGAGCTTTGCAGCCCAAATGCTTATGAAGAGCTGCAGTAGTAGACTGAAGAGGTAGATGGGGCGCCTGCCGAATTTCAGAGCAAATGGGATGAAGAGTAAGGCCCCGACACAGAGCGTGGCCGTGCCGATGGCGTAGCTGTCAGTGAGTAAGTCATAACTGAACCCTAACTCTAGGTTCATGGGGCCCCAAGTTGGAGTTGCTGCTGAGAACCTATTGTGGCGAATGTGAGCGATCAAGCATCCAGGGTGGCTTCAGAAAACCGCATGGTGCACGTTATAGACTAGAAGGAGTGCAACGAACAAGGCCAACTTACAATCCGTACACGATGACGGTATAGAGTAATGCAAGCCCGAAGTTGAGCGACTTTTCCCATTTACGCCAGTTCTATGACCACGGTTGTTAGCCTTAGAAAGACGTAGACCTTATAGGCATCGGGTTGCGTACCAGCGGATCGTTAGGATCAATGGAGGGTTGGGGGAAAAGCACGATTTCTGCATCGTGGTTCCCATCAGGATACAAATCTGTAGTCGGATCATCTTAGCAAAGACAAACCAATCGCACCGGGAAGTACCAGAGTAGCGTACCCTGAAGATGAATGGTCCCTGGAGGGTTGGGAACATTTGATTCGGGGTGGTTCATGGTGTTTGAAGACGTGTCAATAAAAGAGGGCAAGGCGATTATGAGATGATTGTGCTCTCATCTGATATGGCGTTGATAGGACTTTATATGTTAAATGCACGGTAAGACATGGAACAAACTGAGGCATTACCGCCATCTTCGACGATGAGGCATTCAGCAATGTATCGGTTTCATTCTACCCCCCTTACGCGGTTTTTTGCATGTGGTGGCTCGAGAGTATTTATGGAGCAAACCCCAGAGATATGGGTATACCTGGCCAATGAGATAGTAGCCCAATACACCTGATCGCTAGCCTGATGCACTACTGATATAGATAGACACCCCCCTCTGGACTAGTACCTCGATAACCTGCTACCTAGCTCCGTAAATCGGCTGGGGGACTCGGCAGTCAATATGGGGAAATATCTTCTTATACGCTTTTTGGCAGGTCGACCCGCCGGCATCACCATTGGTTGTCTACCATGGTTATGGCTCGTTTCGGCAAGAGTTTTACGGACTGTCTCATTGAAATCCAGTTTCTCGACATTTGGTATAACTTTGAGTACCCATCGCTTCGGTTTTAAGTTGTTTTTGTCTCCAGTAATATCAAAGGAGGCTTTTGCAACCAAAAAAAAGAAACCCTTAACCGCC
>JAMYIC010000741.1:0-13702 GCA_024112705.1 Microcera coccophila
AAAAAAAAAAAAAAAGAAAAAGAAAAGAAAAAAAAAAGGTCCGTGATGGCGAGGAACGGTCTCGCGACAGTATAGTGCTCGAACCTGATACGACTGAGCTTGCATTGTGTAGACTCATGTTGGATGCTGCTAGTTCCCAAGAATTCAAATCAGTACATAAAGCATCCGAGCTTCTACCGTCATTCATTTCACTTGATGTCGAGAAATTGGACAAACTCTAGGGATTACTTGCGTTACGATGCAGAACTCTGGCGTGCGGAACCACAAATCCTTCCATTGTCTCGTTACATGGATACGCAACAGTACAGAGAGCAGCTACCTATGTCAGTACTGTAACTTCTTGTTCAATTGCTCAAACGTGTGGCCGTCGTCAGGGAGCCTGTCATGCCAATTGAGAGGCGGCGGCAATTGTCATCAGTTGCCTTCGCAATTATTCTCTTACTCCGAGAGAGGCTCTATGCTGTCATCATGACGGTCAATTAAAACGGGTCCGACTTGACTGTAGACAAAGGTACTTCCGAGTCTCCTTCGAGGCCCTAGATTAGTTTACTTCGTCAGAATGTAGCTAGTTGACATGTAGCACTCATCTTCCATCCCAGTCCAAACAGTCGTACCAACTGCTCACAAAGGGTTGCATTGACTTCATCTGTGATGGTCAGTGTAAGCCTCACGCCGTCTCGTACACCAATCCCGACGCCTTAGCCGTCACTCAAGGGCCCAATATGTCCTTTGTTTAATGCTAGACCAGGTATTCCGCTTTCCGATTTCTAGTCGATCGTAATATCAGGTCATGATGCGTGGCAAGGTGAAGCCACTTATCGCACTGTGAGACCCTGGAGACGGGATGATCACAAGTACAACCCTAATTAGATCTCATTGATAAGGCATCTCAACGGAAAGGGCGATAGCTGTCCTACTATCCTTCGGTTACGTGTCAGCAGAGTACAGGGACCTGAGCATAGCCCGTTCCTATTTGAGACTCGTCTGTTCTGTATTCAATTCTCAGTCGCACAGATCTCAAGTCACACACCCATTGCTCGGCGGTGAAGCCATTGACTCGGCTCCGGTCGGGTACCTCTCACCCTCCGTGCCGTCCTTATGCAGGATTCTTGGTGGTGATACAAGTGGTTTTTGATTTGAAAAAGCTGCAGAAACCAGTGCCTTTGCTTCTTCGAAGCACAGACATATGCGTTGAGTGAGCCAAGTGGTTTACGATTGGGCTGTCTTGTTAGGCATTTCTATTCCAGTGGATTCACAGTCCTTCTTAAAAGCATCGCTGTTCACTGTCCTGTTGGGTATGGTTACCAGCAGAATCCTGACGCCGTCAGCATGTCGCGTGGCTCCACTGGCGCAGGGTATCGCAGGTATGAACCTTGACGACCGATTGGCTTGAGGAATGTCAGCCCCCGACCGGGAGTTTCAGATGTAATCCCTCATCATGACGATGAAGAACTTTTGTTGTGTCTGTTGGCTGCCCATCGTGGAAATCAGAATCCCTGCATGATCTCTCAGGCCATCGATGTTGACGATAACTGTCTTGGTCACTGACTACGGAGTACGGGTTGCTGTGAAGACGCCGAGTTCTCAGTCTATCGACGGGCTATAAGATGCTCTGAAGTCCCCCGAATTCTATGGACATGAGACAGCATCGTTCAAGTCCACAGTCTTCATTCAATCCTAAATACACGAGCTATATTTTCACTAACACCACCCAAAGCTTATCTCTGCACCATGAAAGCTACCGGACTCATCACCGTTCTCTTTGCCGTTGGCATCTCTGCCATGCCTGAGCCTGACAATGCCGTTATCAAGGAAGGCGAATTTACCTATACGGGTATTGACAAGGTAAGACTTCTAGGCTATTTTTCCAGAGTCGTTATCATAACCTGTCAGAATCCGACCCTTCTCAACCATCTTGCTTAGCTTCTCAGGCATACGCCTCCTGACATGACGAATGCCCTAGACTAATGCTGGCTTAGGGACTGCTGACTCTACGAGGCCTAGAGTCGCGTTGCAGCTGTTTACCTTGCTACTCCCCTCATGCGGACTGCCAGGCTGGGAAGTGCCAGTGTGCTGGCAACTATGGCTGCTGGTCATGCAACGGAGGTCGAACCCAGTGCCAGCCAGGACCTGGCTCTGGACAGTGCTGGACCTAAGCTCTGCATGCGCTGTTTGGCAATCGGCTCCAGTCGTATGGGAGCACACTCGAAGCAGATCAACGGACTGTCAATCTAAGAAGGGAGGGCCTGTTGGCTTGGACTGCATACAACCCTTTTTTGGACATAGCACACAGACCATCCAAGTAGGGTGCTTAAATGCTTGATGAGATTTGAGTACCTATATCTGTCTAATTGAGTCTTCATGCATGTTCCGTCTTCAGCAGTGATCGCCATAAGTATCTCTTGATTAAGAAAAGGTCACGAGCATGGTCCAGGAGTCTGTCAAGCACGCTGCGGGGTTAAAATACAACGAACATGCTGTTGCCTGCATGGAACGATTCTCAGATAGGATGAGGCCGAGGTGACTTTAGATTAAGATGTAACCTCCTCCAGTAACATAACTGGCTGGGTTATCGACGGAGTATGAGCATGTGGCAAAGTGTGCCGACCATTGCAGACAAATGCTGACTTGGATTTACAGGCCGTAGGTACAATAGCCTATAGGAATGAAAGGTTTTACCCCGAGGTAGGTTGTATTTATGTAGTTAAATCGCGCAGTGAGAGACATCGGGGCCTCTACGTACAGCGAGCGAGCGATGAGCCGTGGCAGTACGACGTCCCGACAGTTGATCAGTCCCGACAGTGCCGCTCGAACCAGTTTCGATCATGCACGAACCCCGGACCGTGAGATCTCGGGGACTGACCTGTTGTCCGATGACCGTGGTGGTGTGTTACCACGGCCTATCCGACAGGAAGGGCACAGTGTACAGCGGATCTCGGCTTTCGGGATTCGCTGGTCCTGACATAGTCAATTGACTAGGAGATGATGAATATGGTGTTACATACGATGGTGTGGTAGCAGGCATTGGGGGTGTGGTCATCAAATGTATCATGGGCATAGTGAAGATGTGCATTGCGCCTACGAGATAATAATAAAAACGTATTCCCATGAAACTGGATAAAAAGTCGAAATATCTAAGATGGAATGGAGGAAATCAGGGAGTTAAACGCCTCTGGTGTAGAACCTGGGCTACACGGGAAGGCAGTTATAAGACCCTTCAATTGCTCTGCCTCTTTTCGCTTCGTTCGTTTGGTATATGCCAGGAAGAACTCTCGGCATTTTGAACAAAAGCCGGTAGCTTAAAAAGGAGTCGCGGACAGTTGGCAGGCTGCGGCCTAGTTCGTGTTTGTTGATAACAAGAACAAGCGAACGCTTCATGTAGGGCAGTCTAGAGGCGAAATTAGATACGGTGAAGAGAGAACGTGGTCGTGAGATGGGGGCCGCCTACCTTATCATCCATAAGTCGTAATTATCATCCGCATTCGCCTGTGCTTGCGTGGCATCGGAACCTTCTTACACCTCGACAGATTGAGCGACGGCCTCCCCATGGCTGTAGCCCATCTTGCCATGTGCGGGCATTCTGAGGGACTTTGAGGACGACAAGGACAAACAGTAAGGCAAGCTGGCTGGGTATCCTATTCAAACAACAGCTTGAAAATATATTTTTATGTTCCCTGCTACGCTATCGCCCATGGGCTCTCGTTTGGCCTTCACGTGCCGACATTTTCCGCATTCCAAAGTATATCAAGGATGCCGTTGCTGCCATCAATTGGTTGTCTCACTTCGTTGGCGGCGTCGTCGTCCCGGAGATGTTGATCAAGGCTGACTGGGGCACATGTCTCTTCTTCGGATCTTTACATGTGACTGATGGAGCCAACGCCTCACGACTGATTCACAAACCCGCCAACAGGGCTTTCGAAGAGATTCCTCGAATTTCGAAGCGCAACCTTGCTGAGAATGACGCTAAGCTCAGCCAACTGGTCACCAGCACAACTCATCTCAATGCATTATTTCGTAACTTGAGGGGGTGAAATACTGGATCGGGCACACGGTAGAAGTAGATATGTTCTGAAATGAAGATGCGGAGTCATACTGACTCATACATGGCGAGACATATGGCAAATGCCTTAGCAACCCAGCGGCTCCCAGCCCTCCTGTTGAAGCACCACCCCACTGGGCACGAATCCTGGGGCAACTTGAGTCGCAAAGTCAGCTTCGACGCGTTCTCTCAGTGCAAGGATGTTGCTTGTCGAGCTTACCTGTGGTTCCGACAAGCGTCCACTCTCCCAAGCTTCTCGCTCTCTGCCACTGGCCACGGTTCACCACCACCTGAGGTCGTTGCCCCTTGAACAGCTCCGGCCCTAGCACGTGCTCCTCCTCGCAACTACCGTTGTTTTGAGATAGGTGCAGAGTCAAGGGTGCGCCTGCATAGAAGTGCCAGACCTCGGGGGCGTCGACTTGGTGCCAGAGGGAGTAGCCCGCGGCTCCGTCGAGGAGGTAGTAAATGGCGGTGCTGTAGGAGCGATTGGTCCCCGGGACGTTCTCCGGGTCCTGGAAGGTCTGGGCAAAGTAGCCCTTTTCGTCGTTGGCCGTGAGATTGAGCAGCTTGACAACGTCGTCTACCGAACGACACTCGACATGGTCGTCGCCGGCCTTGGCGCGCGGTTGAAGATCTGGGAGCGACAGGGCGGAGCACAGCGGCAGCCACAGCAGTGACAGCGACGGATACATGAGCGGAAGATCTCGCCTCGAGGCGGCACAACGAACAAAGGTGGACTAGTAGAGGGGTCGGAGAAGGTGCTGAAAAAGCGAGAGGTTTGGTAATTCCACGTTACTTTATTTCGTCTTCACAATTCCTCATCCGAACCGGCCGGCGGATGTTGACGGAAGAGGGGGATGATGACGGTAAATAGTAAGCGCTTGACCTGTTGTGGAAGATGGCGCGAGACCGAAGAGAGACGAGAACTTCTAGCTTGTTTAAATACTTCAGTCGTAATTTGGTTGACCGTATTGAGAGGAGTGATGCGTTGATCGTTCGTCCAGCATGTTGGATATGTTTGTATGTACGTAGCCACCCCACGTTGAATCAAGGCAGTCCTCTCAACAAAAGCGGGATCACGCCGATCACATCCAATGCCTCCCGTCACAGCAGGGAATTTCCAGTAAATTTAGGAATGCATCCTCTGACGTAGGAGGCACAGTGATGGTGATCCAAGCGTACGGCCCTTGTCGCGGATAGCGCTGAGCTTGGTTACATAGTTTGACATTAGCGCCTGTGACTTCTGAGGCGGACTGATGTACTGGCATGGGAAAGGAAATACCAATGAGTTTCAGCAGGAGATGTAAGTTATGTGTGCAAGCATAGCCTTGTCCCCTACTGTTGGATTTATGATGTGATGCTACGCATGATATATATATATTGCTGTGACACGGAGGGAGTCATTCTCCAATGTACAACATCCACTACCCTTGCTAGGTTGGCTTCATCACATCTTGCTCAGTCAGTTGTGATTCTCAACACGCACATTCTTCTCTTATCGAAGTGATCACAAGCACCGATTGCTTTATGCGTGCATCAAGCCCCATCGGTTTGAGATGATCAACCCATGCGTCAACACCCCGCGGTGGGGGAGCCCGCAAACACATGGAAAGGCATGCGTAGGAAGCGATGTTAATCAGAAGGTTCAAACGAGAATTTTGCATTATGTCGTCAGGTCGCATTCTATACACACCGCGGTCTACCTTCTTGATTTCAAAACTACGTTGACCGCTTTCTTGGGACCGCCCATCCACAGCACCCGCGATGCCGCCAAGTACTAGAGTACGAGTGTCTTTGTTTGACTGACAAACATCAAAGCAGGCATAGTCTCAGGACCCTGTTCCCATCTGTACTTTTCTAAGAACGCCTTCACCTCCCGTACGTCAACGGGCACTTTATGCTCAAGGCGCAAAAAGCAGCGATTTATGTCTCAATGGTCGACTCACTCACCAACCCTGTGACTTGAAAATGTAATGAATCATAGTCGCTTATCAACGAAAACGATTGACCATGGCTTGATCCAAATTCAATCTGTGAGTTATCTTGTCGGATTACGACGGCGCAGGTACCACCTCGCTAGCCGCTCACATTACATGTTCATTGCCGTCAGCATGCTATCTCCCCCTCGTTTCTCGGCGACCTTTGATGACATGAGACAAGTCGCCAACTGGGAGCTGATAGGGAAAATCCACAGACTCCAAGAGCAACGCGGTAAACAGATACCAGCCGGCAAGCGCATGCGAAAAGCCTATGGCGCCGGCAGCCTAAGGGCCCCCATCATCAGCATGGTTCAAACTGCATGAGCAAGGGAAACAAAAAAAAAAAAAACTCACCGTCATCAACCTCTCTGAAAGCTCTAGCTAGCCATTCGCTATCTGCCAATACGCGCCTGCGAGAATGGCAAAAGCAGGGCAAAGAGTAAGGAACAGAAAGAAGAATACAATGTTGGTACGTAAGGATGCTACCAGGAAGACTAGGCTGAGCAGACTCATGTAAAGCAGAAAGAATGCTGTAAGCATGTTAGCTCGCCGCCCTTGTAGGACAAGTACGACGACGACTACATACCAAATGTCGCGGCAAATTCGGGATTTTGTGCTCCTGCAGGAGAACCAGCTTGCTGGTACGCTCCAGTGGCGTTATAGAATGGGGTCAAGGTCGCGCCAAATGTTAAAAAGAAGGCACCTAGAATAGGTTAATGATCCTCTCCAACGCCACTTTCAACACTGAGCAGCACGAACCCAAGGTACCAAAGACCACCATAGGGAATGTATTCCCCAGGATAAATTCCATGACACAAGTCAAGACTAAGAGAAGTCCCCCAAAGAAGAAATAAGTTCCACTACCGATCACTTAGTGCCCGGGTCAGACCAAGTGTCAACAAGCAACCTACACATTAGCAGCTCCGCCACCTCCAGCTCCTCTCCATTTCATGAGAACATTTGTGAGTGGACTCAGTGTAATCACAAATCCAGCGAGGCCCCTTGCACACTCTCAGTTTAACGACCGTTTGACATGCTGAGTTGGGGGTATTTGGCTTACAGCGGGCTCGGGTTGGCAAATGTCTGCCGCAGACCGTGTTTGACTTCATTCCTGGGGGAGAGGTAGAGCTTTTCAAAGAGCTCAGAAGAAATGGTAATCGTACCACTGGTTTGGGCTCTTTGGAGCAGTGCATTGTCACTGTCGAGCTTATCCTGGGGGGAAGTCATATCGTGGCTGTTCTCCATAGTGGCGGGTTAAGAAGGTCAACAATAGTGGCCCATCGACAAGAATCAAATGAGAGTTTTCCGATGGTTTTGCGTTTCAACAGCGTCCCTAACCGCCATTTAATATGGAATCGGCTTTACGCTAAAGAGGCAGTTCATCTCAGAGTCGGATCAGTCGGATGCTACAGCAACGGATGCCAGGGTGACAACGGGATACCTATGGCAAGTTTCGGATATCTGGTAAATGGAACTCCGCAATCTGGGGTCCGGTAGTAGATCTTGCTCCCGTTGTCGAAGACCCTCCCCCACAGGATTCTTCTTGAGCCATCATCATCTAGCGCCATCCTTCCAGCTCCAGTTCGTTGCCGCCCAGCCAGCCAATCGCCGCTGACTCAGCGCAGATGGGAGCATATTCGCGTGCTGACCGAAACCTGAGTCACCATTGTCGAGCAAGGGATTCGCCGAAGTTGCGATATTTGGGTACATGGTTATATGTCACTGCCCGGAAGCGAGTGAGGGGAAGAAGCGGACTGCGACTTGCAAGGTCAGGGTTTGGTCAAGCCCGGAAAACTCCACCAGTGACAAGGCAAGGATAGCCTATAGGCATGTAATTCAAACCTCGTCCTTTTGATGGTGTGCGTAATGCACTGCGGGCCACCAGTTTCTATGCTACCTTATCAAGTTCTGACAAACGCCATAGCTGCAGTAGTTCATACTCCATACCAGGTATGATTGTTCCTTCGCAAATTGGTCTTGAATGCCTCGAGGTTATTGAGTGAGAGTCACTGTTCTTAGATTGGCGAACGTTTATGACACAAGAACGCCGATGTAGGGTCTCTATGCTGACCGACGAGCTTTGCCAATTTGACCATTGCGAACCCTCACTATCCATCACTGCAGTTAGAATGAGTACAGTCGTTTACACATGATGACAAGGGGTAGCGGCTCCTTCCAGTCTCAGACATACGAGGTTCAGCATGACTTGGTGCCATGATATCCTGGTTGCCTTGGCGCAACAAGTTGGATTGATCGGCAAAATCTGCACACGAAGGCAACGGCGCATGAAGTTCAAGACCTGATGCCCCCACTCCCAAAACGGGACTCAGCTTACATTAGCGGCGATTTTCGTTCCTTTAACCCTTTTAAGCTCAGGTACGGCAGCAGAATAACAGACTAGCCGATAAGGTTGCGACACCACGACTAGTAGAGGGGAGAATAGCCGCGCGGTACCACGTAACCATGCGGGGAAGACGGTCTTTGAAAGAGCTGACTAGATCCCGGCTTTTTATCTTTGAATCTTACAAATCAAAAAGAGACACTCCCGTCGTGGTCGACATTTTGAGATTAAAGCCATCACCGGCGTTGAGTCCTGCGAGACATGTATGTGGCCTCGGGCCAGCGAATCAGGAGATGAAAGGATGCCCGAAGTGTAATCTGAGTCTTGGGCGGCATCGTCTACGCACTGCAAAGATTAAACTGAGCGTTGCTTTTATACTCGAAAGAGAAGCCAGGTCTAATTCGCTGCGTGTCTTTTGTAGAGCCTTAGAGCAGCCTCTTCTGTCAATACGAATACGTAACTCAAAAACCCATCATTACAATTACGCTGCCCACACCTCGCATATCGTGTCTCACAGTTGTCGGTAACTGCATCCTTATAAGGCGGTACTGTCAGCTATCTACGGCTTCTGGATCAACTGCAGGTTCCTCAAGGGACGCACAGTGATGATAATAACTGGGATGTTGTGAAAGCGTTCCCTAATAGGAAAGTAGCGACAGCAGTGCTCATTTCTCTCAAGTTTTTGCAAGAATCAACAGGAGAGAGTTTACGAAGCAATCGAAGAATTGGTGGGTTCATGTTGAGTATTGAAATAAGAATGAGAAGAGATCAACGGCAAAACTTGGTCTCCCAAGGGGTTAGATCCCTTGGAATTTTGGGCTGACCACCTTGGAGAACTTTGAAATGTTATCGACACAACCACTGCAAAGAGTTTTAGTAAAAGGCGAACCAACAGTGCTGGCCAACATTTCCTGTGTAACCATTCATGTAATTAACTGGGCAATTGTGTGTTGGGACTGCCATGCGTGCAGCTGGTTATAGGGTAGGTGGCCTAGGCATATTTAATCCATAACGTCAAGATACAGCAACTTCCCCCGGATCAATAGAATGCCACTGTGATTATTTCAGGTTGCAAGCGGTAAGACACTTTAGAGGCGAAATTAGACGTGGCATAAATGACTATGCGTATGGTTTGTCACCAGATCGTCAAACCTAGTTTTGCGTATCTAGAGCCTGCCTTGGAGGATTGGCATTTTCCCCAGTTGTGTCTTTGACCCTTGGCGCAATGGATGACTAGACGCAAGTGCATGGTGCAAGAATTGCAGAGATATCGCCTTGGATACTAGGATAGATCTAGGAAATCAAATCAGATAAACAAACACTTCTCGCTATTACGATACGAGACGGAATCACGTCTACCATCGGGGGTACATGGACAAAGCCCACCGGTCTTGAGACAGATCACGCTCGTAAATTGCAACAATAATCAACCACCTCAATGATTGTCTCTACGATCGTCCAATGTGACAATCCCGTTGCTTACAAACGACGCCTTGATGCAACTGCCAACCAAACTCCTCAAACGCCAACGGTTTAACCCTTAGAAATCAAATCCAGATGGTAATCAACATCTTCTAATCAGCGACTTCCAGAGTGTTCTCAGCTTGGCAAAGCACTCAGCATCTCGTATCCGTTAGGATTCGTCGTAGCTTAGACACGGAGCATTGAAGGGTCTCGATTCTAAGCCGGGTCCAATTGCCGAACAATTCCCCACTCCCAGCGCAAGAATACGCCGGCGGCCAGTTTCGCTTCCGAAACAAGAAGGGCTTTGTAAGGGGAGATCGAAACATATATCAGTATGGCCTTGTCGTATGTGCCTACTTCATCATGCCGTTCCGTTTCACTCAACCTTGGCTTCGTCACCCGCTCAGCAGTGCTGCGTTACACTTTTGTCATGGCTTCACAATGTAGGTCGACTGAGCTGCTCCTCTCTGGCTACCCATGCTGACCAAGCCTTCCAAGCCTTCACACAGCAGGTCAGGGACCGCATATGCCTTACGGCTAGCTTGCCTTCATCGAATCCTACCTCAGCCGCTTGGCAGCATCCTCCAGCCCCTGTCGCGTCTGCTCAGTCGGCCACTCTCCCTGCGGTGACAGACATTGCCATCATCGGCTCCGGCATCACGGGAACGAGCGTCGCTCACGCTCTACTCAACCATCCCCGAGCGGCTGAGTTGCGTGTGACCATCTTGGAAGCCCGAGAAGCCTGCTCTGGCGCGACTGGTCGAAACGGTGGCCATCTCGTTTCCGATGCAGTCGGGCAATTCTCGGAGATTAGCCAAAATCTCGGCATTGACGAGGCAGTCAAGATCTTGCGCTTCAGCGAGGCCAACATTGCCGAGCTCAAACGGGTGGTGGCCCAGCTTGATGAGGCAGAACGTGAGGCGGTGGAACTGCGTGAGGTCAATGCAACATGCACTGTGATGGATGAGGAGATTCTCGAGAGCGGTAAGCAGTCTCTCAAGCTGCTGCAAGAAACGGTCAAGGATAGCACCCTCAAGTCCGGATTTATCGAGGACCAGGACACAATCAAGGTTAGCTCCCTCAGACGTTTCTGCGGATTTAGAACTAATTCATCCTGTGTCGGCAGAACAAGCTCAAATATCGCGGTGGTCTCGCCGTATTTGAACAGGACGGTGCTTGTGCGCTATGGCCCTACCGACTCATCACCATCCTCCAAAAACGTCTCTTAGACGCCCACAAGAACCGGTTCTCGATTGAGACGAATACGCCAGTGATCTCCATTCTCAACCACGAAGATGCGTCCCCGTACGGGCCTGCATATTTGCTGCAAACGCCACGAGGAACGATCAGGGCAAACAAAATCATCCATTGCACTAACGGCTACGCGTCGTACTTGTTGCCGACTCTGACTGGGAAGCTTTATCCCTTGAGGGGCACCATGTCTGTTCAGAATCCTGGGTCTTCGTTTCCCCGGCTGGGGGACCTTTACTCGTGGACGTACCTGGACAAGGGCCGCTATGATGCTGAGACGGGGTGCATCACGACGGGGCTCTATTACGCCCAGCAAAACGCCAAGACCGGGGATATATTTATCGGAGGAGAAAGTCACGAGATCAAGACCTTGTTGACGAGCGACGATTCAGAGGTGTCGACCCCGGCAAGAGCCAGCATTTCTTCGGTCCTGCCCCAGATATACCTGGATACCGAGGATGCCAAGACGAAGCAGGTCTGGTCTGGCATTATGGGCTTCTCAGCGGATGGTCTACCGATGGTCGGAAACCTGAGCCGTGTCGCAACAGGGCGAACAGGCGGTGGCGAGTGGATTGCGGCAGCATTCAATGGCCACGGTATGGACAAGTGCTGGCTAAGTGGCCAAGCCGTTGCTGGAATGGCTTTGGGCGAAGATGTGCCTGAGTCGTTTCCGAGATCATACCTCATCAACGAGAAGAGGCTTGAGCGGTGCACCTTGGATGTTGCGACAGCTGGTATGGTTAATCGTTTCGTTGACGGGTCACAAACGCCCAAGGGTGATGGAGAAGCTGAGAGGGAGGTCGAGTAGACTGAGACTGGATAAAGATAACGCGACAGTAACCATACTGCCTGATAGAAAGTAGATTACGCCGCTGAATAGATCTTTGAAACCCTCTCCCCCCCTTTTCATGTTGTCTACCAATCACATGTGTTATTGATTGCCGTGATTAATAGTTTCTTTAGAGTTTTGTGGGGAAAACTAAAGCCTGGAGGTCTGCCAGGGGTATCATAGGTCTAATGTTTAGAGTGATATCGCGTAGATAGCCGTTTATTGTTGACACGGTTGCTAAAGCCCAAAGCGGAGGCACAATGATTTAAGATGCGTTCCATCTCGGTCGGTAGTCCGTTCTTTGATTGGTCAAGTAACGAAAGTGCCAGGCTTCCAAGGGTAAGTCGATCTGGCCGGATGGGTGAAGAGCCGGCTGGGTTAGCGATGGAAAGTCATTGGCCGGGATTCTAAGACATCTCTCTCTGTCTGGGGATGAGCTGATGTGCGTCATGGTCGACTCCAGTCGCATTGACCGCAGTGAGGTCGATCAGACCTAACGGGTATGGGGACTGGACGATCGACTGGAAGCACAAGCAATTAATCTATTAACTGGGCCGCTAGTCCCGTGCTGCGGACGGCGAAGAAGCCAAAGGCATCCAAGCTAACTTTGGTTTTCCCCGGCTTGCGAAACTTGTCCCCTCCGATGTAACGCCCTTTAATGCCGACGGCTCCTGCAAAGCTGAAAACAATGGATGCAACCCAAGGACAGCTGCAACTCAGGGGGGGAGGGAAAACAAAACTAGTCGTTTAAGGAAAGTTTTTTAGGGACTGCCGATTGAGCGGAGGTTGTTGGACAAGGCTGAGGAAAAAGGTGTTGCCATGATTGTTAATCAAAGCACCGGAGACGCCGACCTCACGACGACTCATTTTCCACATGATGGTATGTAGGGCTCTTTAGAAGGCCCGTGGAATGACAAGTCTTCCCCCCCCCCACCTCCCGCCTTCAATCTTTGTCTCAGTTTCCAGTTTCCCGTTTCCGAGTTCTTGCTTCTCTCCTTTTTCGGCTAGTTTCAGCGGGTTGTTGATAGTTTCGGTTTCGGTCGCAGACGCTTGCTGAAACTAATGCGTATCATGGAGGCACCGAACGCCGCCGACCGCTCTCTCTCGCCAGCCAGCTCGGGGCAGGGTCTATCGACGTGAACCGCCAATCACGGCCGAGATTAATGGCCGGTTTGGCGTGGACGCTAGACAATCCGCCGGTCGGCTAGGAGGGATGGCAGGATGCGCGGTAGCCCGTTGCGGGCTAGAGTCTGGAAATAGTAACCTAGATATCAGTCCGGGGTGTCAAGTTCGTGGAGACACCCGCAGTATTCGGGGGGGGAGAGGATCAACCGAGCGTTTCTGATGGAAAAAGGACGATTGATAATCATCGTGATGCCGCATTCTTTTTTGCATTGAACAACTCTGGTATAAGAGTGAAGTCCGATTCCATCCAACCAGCCAAACCACACAACACCAGAAGCTGGCCTTCAACGGATTTACTCGGCTGTGGACGATAATTAATTAAATTTATTTCTTTTCTTTTCTCTTCTTTTCTTTTCTTCCTTGCTGGTCAAATTCTTTCTTTTCTTTTTCATAATAAAATGTCTGTCGACGCCGTTAACAACGCCCAGGAGCGGGATTTCCCCCCGGGCACCATCAGGCTCAGCGATAGTAAGATGGCCTCATCCCCTGCAACGCATTCTATTCTCGACGGTCCAAAAGCTGACTTCCCCACAGAATCCGACTCTGACGAGATTATCCTGCACCCTACGCCAAGCAAGGACCCTAATGATCCCCTGGTGAGTGAGAACCATCCC
>JAMYIC010000743.1:0-10240 GCA_024112705.1 Microcera coccophila
GGCCCGCTTTTGGCTTTGGCCTGTCACTCACCCAGACCCCGCGGCCGAGGAGACCAGACCCACTACAGCCACATTCGCATCCAACGACATACATACCTTACCTGGGCTATCTTGATCTTCGCATGAGTAGCTCTTGTTCATGTGACTGATCGAGTAGCTTATTGGCAAAGACGCCGTTTGCTACCTATTCGCTCCCCTTTTCGCCACGGGGCCGGAAAGCTGCCCGATTAGGGAGGGTCTCTCTTTGTCTGGCTTCCCCAGGAGAGTGACGATAGCATCAACTTGGGTGACTGCGACGCCTGCCGCCGGGGGAGCATATCTCACGAAATCACGCTAGATTGAGCCAATACGTCGCATTCGCCATGTTTCAACAGGTACGTTGCCCCTTGTCGTTACACTGACCTATGCCTCCACCCTCTTCGGTCATAGACGCCCCAGCGACCCATTCCACATGAGCCATTTACCTGTCTTAAGAGACCGAATGACGCTAGCTCTGATAAGCATGTTGACCACTCCTCCAGAAGAAGCCCTACTCGGCGGTCACCGTCGCCATCGAGAACCTGACTGGCGAGTCGTATGAGGAGGACGACCTGAGCGGTATTCCAGACCTTGTCGAAGTCATCAAGCTCCAAGGCTCCGGTCCAAGTGAAGCAGCTCGAGCCGTCCGCAAGAAGCTCAAGTATGGCAACGTACATCGCCAGATCCGCGCCCTGGTCATCCTAGACGGCCTCATTCAAAACGCTGGACCAAGATTCCAGCGCGCATTCGTGGATGAGCCCTTGCTGGAGCGTTTACGAGTCTGCGGGACCTCTCAACTGTCAGATCCGGATGTGAGGAACAAGTGTCGAGAGTTGTTCCGCAGCTGGGCCCAGTACAAGGGTACACCTGGCTTGGAGAGACTTGCGCAGCTACACAGGGTAAGTCGACACAAGATAGGGACGGGGGGCAGCATGAGGCGCATATGACTAACACGCCCAGGAATTACCTAAGAGAAAGGTTGCAGTTACTCAGGAGCAATCCAAGGTTCTTCGTGAAACCGAAGAGAACCCTTTCGGCGACGATGAAGAAGAGGCTGCCAGGGCCGCCCACCAGCAAAGACAAGAATCCAACACTCCGGGGCCTTCCCATTCACAGCCACAACCCCCTCTCGTCAGCCATGCTCGGTCCGCGTCTACATCTGGTGGCTTCTTTAGTTCGTCCAAGAACAAGCACAAGGAAAAGGATAAGGACAAGGCGAAGGGCAAGCGAAAGCCGTTCAACCTTGAGGCTGAAAAGGAGCAGATGAAGTCCGTCATTGCAGACTCGTCTATCGCATCTACCAACTTGATGAACTCGCTTCAGAGTATCAACCGCGAGAGAGAGCGCATCTCGGAGAACCAGGGGGCAGTGGAGCGGTTTGAAAGCTGCAAGCTTCTTCGTCGGAGAGTCTTGCGCTACGTATGTTATCATCAAGACGTGCGAGAACCCCAATGCTGACAAGACGCAGATCCATCATGTCGAACAAGAACAGTGGTTGGGAAGTCTGCTGCATGCCAATGACGAATTAGTTCATGCCCTCATGTCATTCGAACAGATGGATCGGTCCATCGATGCAGACAGCGATTCTGACGACGAGCTAGCTGAACAAGCACACCTCTACCGAAGTAAGCCTATTGCCCGCACCTACCAAGCGCACAGCTCACAATTACTACAGTGGCGACTTTGAAAGGAAAGGAAGCCGTGGCCCATGGCCAGGACTCTCACACCAACTCTCCTCCTCCCGACCTGTCAAGGCTGAGCATTAGCCCCTCACCCAAGCCCGCTGCTCCTCCAAGGCCACCTCCATCATCTAAACCAGCCTCTTTTGCCCCGCCTCAGCCTCCTAGACCGATCGCGCGACAAGAACCTGACGAGGACGACGATCCGTTTGGTGATTCGAACGTGATTGAGACGCCGGCTGTCGAGCATGGTTCGCCGCGATGGTGATGGATACGGGTGAGCGAGGATGCATTTTTGGCTTTGGACATGGATGTGTGGCTTGATATGCATTTTAGTAGGGGTTTGAGTGATCTTATGTTACGATATCAGATAGAAGATGAAGCCCTTTCCCGGAAGTAAACGAGGACACGCGCGAGGTCGTGTGTAGTTCAGTGGACATAATTTATTCGGATTGAATTATTGTGTACCCTTCCATCCATGCCGGCGCCACGATCTGACTCAAAGGCCCGGGCTACACGCCGTGTCATACTGGAGACCCGAAAACCCAACGATCGAGTCTTGAACCCCCCGGCCATGAGTCGGATTATCAATCTCCGGTGAGGACTAGGTGTAGGGTAGTCAGCCCTGTCGTCAGACCTTCACGCTCACGTTCACCTCCTCACCGCAACTGCATCCGGAATTATGACAACACATCAGCTCAACCCTGCACGTAATAGACCGACCTTACCATAGCCAAGGACAAAGGCCAGCACTCACGTCCCCGATATCAGACCTCTCAAGACCTCACAGACCGTCGATCCATAAACGGAGATATGGGCGGTCCAGACCGCCTATCCGCTCTTGCATGGCGCCCCGCTGGAAAGGATCTGAAGAGCGGCCTTTTTCTTCTTTAATTGCTTTTCCTGCATGAGCGCGATTGCCCTGTTGAAGCATGGATGGAGTGCAGGCCACTATGCTGTAGATGAATCATGCAGGTGAACCTAGACATCCATGGCAAAAAAAAAAGAAGGAACATTTTGTGCGCCTAAGACGGATGTCTTGGAATTTGACAGCGGGAGCGCAGCAGGGTTCTTCTGTGGAGAAAAGCATCATTGGGGAATTCCGTAAAAGCTGTTCGATTGCCCAGAACTTATCTCGCACGTCTGCGACGCCCCTTGTCGGCCATGGTTTTGAGAGCAAATGTCCATATCAATGGCCCGTTACGAGGAAGTCTCATATACCTGAGTTCCCGACGCAAGTCATGACGATCACCAGGGTCTCGGGCGGGTCTGTCGATTTTCAGTAATGCCCTGATGGTGACACCCTGTATCGGACAGCGCTGAAGTAGGCCCGAAGTGTCCATCGAGCATCGAAGAGCCACCGAGGCGGTCGTTGCAGAATAGGATCGAGAGGCTTGATCTTCGGTTCGGGACGCCCTGTTCGGCAGATGGTCTCGCTCGGTTACAATTCCCGAGAACATCAGGCCGTTGTTTCGTCCCTCAGACCTTTCGGAGATCTGACAGCAAGACGTAGATCCCGTCGGGGGAAAATCACCCACCCTCGTCACCTGGGCCAGGTTGCGCCCCTGGTCCATGGCTGACTGACTAAGTTGCGCGCCCAGCTGTGGTAGCAACGACAGTGCGACGGTCGCAGGTTAAGACACGCGATTGGCACCATGGATGTGCAACTCTGCATATCAAACCGAGTCGACTCCGTTCTCAGCCCAGAGCAGCCCACCGTCACCATATCAAGAACAGAGCTGAGATTGCACCTGAATACGCGCAGAAGCCGTTTGCAGTGAGCGGTGACTAAAACTGCGTGAGAAGGGGGGTGCCGATATGACCTCATCTTCCCGGGTTCCCCAGTCTCCTTGTCTGGATGGGCTTTGGTGAAATTGCTGTTTGTGCCTCATCTCGAAGACTTCCCCACCCCACCGGAGGATAGCGTTGAGAAATGTCCGAGAAGTCGTAAGGCGGCCCCCGGAAAGACGACATTGCTAAAACATGCCGAGTTTGTCGACTGAATAACGGCCAAAAGTGGAGTCGTTCCTCTTTCCTCGTCACAGACTTGATCGAGGTTTGATGATGGTGTTTCTAGCGCCCTGCTGGGGGCGAGCTAGGAGGCTATCGAGACAAAGCAATGCTGCAGGCGGCACAGGCCAAAAACTGGCGTGACCCTCGTGGCAGCCACTGGCCCAGGACATCCTTGTGAGCAGATTCAACACTGTGCAGCGCATAAGATGACCCCTTGGCGGCGGGGAATGGGTGTGCGCTCCACTGCTTCTGGAAGATTTCCATTGTGAGATGTTTCGAAGCAGGCGGGCAGCGCGGAAATGCCGCTGTGCCCGCGGCCTGCAGTGGAAGACTTGGAGGTTGTCCTTGAACCCTGCCTAGGGATCATCCTGGGGCGAGAGAGCGATTTGAAGCCAGGAGACGTGCAGGTCGACGTATCCGATAGTCCCAGTTGGTCGAAGCGTCAATTTCAGTCCAACCAGTATGACGAAGCAACCAAGCCTGGTACTGTTCTCGGTAACGCAGCAGACTGGCAAAAAAAGACAGAGGTGCAGGCGGTCAAGAATGATCTCAAACCAGGATCAGCATGAATGACTCTCGTTGCGTGGCAGGTTGGTAGCGAGAATCCTTCTGGTTCCTCAATGGAAGGAAGCGTCAACAATAACCGGCCTTCACCGAGTATTGAATGGTCATCCAGAAGGCCCAATCTCCCTTTTCCGGTGACGTGCGTCGTTGCATGTTCTGTAACCGCGCAAACAAAAGGAAAGGAACCAACAATATGGATGCTTCAAATATGTTTCGGTAACAGTTGGGATCCTGACGCAGGACGTCAGGGGGATGCAGCGCTCGGATAGGATCGACAATGATAACAGCCGAGTGCCTTGACCACACTCGGCATGATTGTTCTTCGGACCGCTTGCTGGACCCTGTGCCTATAATGTTTCTCGACCAAGCGTACCGCTTTCCCTAGGTATCCTCACTCGTAAATCGCTCCCGTGTTACACGTCGTATCGGGTCTCTACTCCACGGGGAAAGCTATATGATGTCGCGGTGTAGGATCACGGGCCGAAAGTAGTAGTTTTCGCTGGGTCAAAATAGCCCTCGCCTTTCGCGGTTGTTGCCACCATCTCAAGGCATAGCGGAGAGGGTCGCTAGATACCTACGTAAACAGCATCATGCGAAACCGCCCTCGGCGCTGGGATGCGTCTTACCGTTCGAAGCTCGTCTCGTTGGGAGATGGATTGATGGAGCCAAGCTGCGCTAGTGCGGAGGTTTAATGTTGATTGTTTCATCCATTGTGCCTGATGATTGCCCCGTACTGACAAAAATAGACGATCTGAGCGGGTGCCGCATTGTGTTTAATTCACCAGAGCCTCGGAAATGGCTGGCTTGTCGCGCTGGTGCGTCGCCTACTCCGAAGCATGGCGCGCGGAGCGGAATATGGAAGCTGTCAAAGAAGATTCGAAGCAAACAAGGGAGTCCGTGATGGTGCTGAGGGCCGAACCTGTTTGGGAAGAGCGTGTACTATTAGCGGCCGTGCATGGAATTTCTAGAAGCCGCCTTCGTCGCTTTTTGTTTTTTTCTTGGTGTTTGGACAACGTCGTAGGTTCATTGGGTGGACTCAAGCCACAATTGTCGCATACGCCCACAATAATAATCCACGACAATAGCAAGCCACTTGGTCGGTGTTATTGAGGAGATGCGGAGGCGAAGGTCACGTTCAATCGCAACCAACAGAACGCTCTTTGGTGGTGTGCGAGGTGCTGGGAACTGAAACCATCCCTTGGCTGGCTCGGAACAAAGCCTGCAAACCGATGGAAGATGCGCCGAAGGGGGAGGAGCTTCTAGAAGGGGAATGGAAGCATGACTAGCGCAACGCGGTGGGCTGCCACAGTGCGCATCCCCCAGCGTCGTCCTCTATGTTCACTATCGCTTCCCTCTCTCGTCATAAGATTCGGAGCTGATACAGCGCGATCAGAAGGGGGTGTTCCTACGTGTTGTAAGACGGTTCGAAAACATCGTTCCTCTACCGTCTCGAAACCGCTGGGTTCTTCCCAGTTCCTGAAGGCGATCAGCTCCTTTCGAAGGAAGGGGAGGGGGATGCACGTCGCAAGCCCAGTGGACGCTCGCTAGTGGAGTTTTCTCGAAGATAGTTCAATCGGTAGTGGAGAACCAGCGAGCCGTGCTACCACTGTACACTCCTGGAAGATCCAAGAAGACGCGGCGTGAGGGACTTGGGACTTGGGACTTGGGGGAGGCGAGAAGGCTGGGAAACCTGGCCGGTAGAATTGAGTGGTTGGGATCAGGGAACCATACCGTAGCCGCAGACATATTGCCAACTGCCAATTGCCCAGAGCCCAAGACTGCTATCCCGCTGATCACCCTTTTCGCGAGGCTGATCATGGCCCGACACAGACCTCACCGCGCCGTTGTTCATGCTTGCAAGGGCCACCGCTTCCAGGGTTCTAGGAAAAGCCATGCAGCCATGGGCTTCTCGAAGGCTTTTGGAACAATGCCATCATCATCCCCCCTTAACGGCCACCGGCGGTTGGCAGCACGGAGCGCCGGAGGCTCACAGCACGGAAGGCCGAGCGGATCTATGGAACACGAATGGAACACGGGGTGGGCGGGTCGTGAGCGATGGTGAATGCGAATGGAAGCTGGATGGAAGAAACTCTGATGAGACAGGCGTCTTGTTCACGCAGCACATGGAGGCGTTGCACTATTCTCTCGGGCTTCGAGAAACCTTCCGAGCCAAGCTAGCGCAATTTCCCTGGCCTGAGGCACTGGCCATCGGCGTCCCCACATAGCCAACCACACGTCAGCAGCCGCCCGCTGTAGTCGGCCCCATGTTGGGCTCTTCTGAACCTTCTCATGCCTCCCCAACTCCAAAACTGCCACCGAATTTTTTTTTAGAGTGGCACACGCCCTTTGAGCCGGCGTGTGGCGTCCCTAGGATGATCGAATCGAATCTCACACCAAGTAGAAGAAGCAAACAACACGGGGAAAACGTGGTGGATCCGCTCTGTATCTTGCATTGCTATTGTCGCTTAACAGTTGCTACTCCGCGCCCGCTCGTCATCGTGAAGAAGGAGGGAGGGGGGGAGCAAGTAAGAAAGGCTGAGCTGTTTGTTTGTTTGCTTTCTCATGGTGGTGGTGGTGTTGGTGGTGGTGTTCTGATGTTCTCGGAGACGACGACGACGACCAATACCGCCGGAGCTGAAGAGGGCATGTACTATCTCAGGTACCGATCACAGTGCCGGTCTTCTTTGGCATGTCCTGGTCCTTCTGACGCTGGGCCTCCCGCCTCAGATCCGATTGGGCCTGTGCCTTGCTCTGGGGGACCTCCTGATCCATGCGTGGGCGATGGACAGCAAACATACCACAAGTGGGAGACTTATGCGTGTTGCGTGCATTAATTTCGCGGGCCTACACCACAGTCCAGCAAAGCGAGTGCTTGGTCTCAGTCAGAGGAGCATGGATTGTTTGTTACCGCACGATCTCACCGCGAGAACGGCTGAATGAGGTTCCCAAGAGGCGGTGGCAGTTCTATTATCAAGACCCTCTCTGGTGAACTCGACTGTGCCAAAGGGATAGTCATGGCTGCCCGGCCACAGCGAGATGACATCACTTCCCCGTCAGCGTCGGCATGCTTGACGGTCTCAGGAGGCGAGCGCAAGCCCAAATATGCCTCGGTCGTCGTGATGATGATGATGATGCTGTCGTTGCGGCTGTTGATCGCACTGGCCGAGATTTCAGTGCCATCTCAATGGCGGATGGAAATTGGCAACGGAGAGCCGTATTCCTCTTGGAGGTGGACTCTCAGGTGAGGCAAGCCACAACAGCGCAGCGCGACAGGGGTCATAGAATTGGACCAAGATCTCCCTCTCACATGCATACGGTACGTATCGACCCAACGTCGCTCGCCTTTTCTGGTCCGACAACCCAGCTAGTCGTGCTAGGCTCGTCGGCCCCATTGATTGCTTGATTGGGTACCTGAACCGGCTGGCATTCTGAACCACAGAAGAGCATCAATCGAACGGGGCTGCATCATGACGTCTGCCAGCAGCGCTCGCTACTCGCGTCTGCACATCACATAATACGTAGAACATTGTTCGCGACAGACCAGAGAGAGGCCTGTTCGCTTTTTCGTGAGAGAGGGAGAGCGCGTCAACAGGACAGAGCACGCTAGGAATTAGATCAGATGAGCGCCATGCGTCACAACCGCTCCCCAAGGACCGCCCAGGGACAGAGCCAAAGATCAGGCAATAATATACTCAGCTCGGAGTAGGAGACGTCGTCCTCCCACCGTGGTTAGCTATGCTCATGGTCGTGTAAGTGCCACAGGTTGACCAGGGACGGGCTTGTCATGATTCTGATGGCTAGATGAGCAGGACCGCCAGCTGGCCCCCAATCATCAATGTCTATCCCGCAAGGCCCTGGCAGGACGGTACCCTTTTTGGGCGGCATCTCAAGCCTGATGCGCTTGGGCAGCCCCATACGGAGGATGGCAAGGATGGGATACCCTCACCTCCTCGTTCGGTCTTCAGTCGCTCGACGGGGCGCCGCCGCGGCTGGCTGCCGGGGGGTGCGTACTGTGAGGGGCACTGTGACTAGGTACATGGCGGAAAGATTGTCTCAATGTACCTGGAGTGCATGCAGGTTGGTCTCCATCTTTCTCCAAAGGCTCCAGACACACCACACACCTCTTCCATTCGGTCGTCCGGTAGCCACCCGTTCGTTTCAATTCAAGGGTCATTTCTTTTTTCGCTGCCATCTCACATTAGGCCCTGTCATTGTCATGTACCTATCAAGCCTGCAACGCCCTGCAAGCCTGCTCCCTACCTCACCTTGCGTCCATCCACCGACTAGCTGCTCTTCTATTTTGATACCGTTTGGGCTGGCGTCGGAAGTGTCCCACTCCATCGCCTTCCTGACCGTCTCTTGTTGTTCCCTCGACCTCTTGTTATAATAGTGCCTTGCCTCCCCAAGCCCGGTCGTTTCTCCCAGACCTGCCTGTGATCAGAGAACCTTTCCCTTTCCTCCCCCTTCCCTTGTCTCAGTTGGATTTTCTTCTCTCCCTCCTCGCACACCCTCGTCCACCCCCGTCCTTGGTACATGCCATCATCGTCCTCCTCGACTGCTTTAAGATCTGGGCGCACAGAACAAGACTCGAAAGATTCGAGCTCTGATACGATTCAATTTAAGACGATACGATCGATTCCTTTTTGTTCCGCTTGACGGACGAGACCGATAGGTAGCCATCGCTGCGACAAACCGACGAGCAGGGTCACCTTGTCTTCCGACGCGCATCAACACCACCTCCAGTGAGTTGAACCCTTGATTGAGCCTCTCAGTCGTTTTCCTTTCTTTTCTCGTCGCTCGCCCTGGATTCGACCCCTTGTTCACACCACACACACCCCACCGCCTCTTCGGATGCGCTGCGCATCGGTATTTTTGTCGATTTGCTGTAATGTTTCCCATAACGCCTTACGATCCTGGCGTGGGAGGGTTTCTTAGGCCTCCACTTTAATGCCCTGTCACGTCCCGCCTGGGGACCCGACCCGACCTGACATAAAGACTTGGCCCCTACCCAAGGCTCGATCGTGCAACGGCTCCTGGGTCTCACTTTTTCATTATCCTTTCTCATCTTGATACCTCCTGCGCATTTCCTCTTTGACGCAACCGGTCTATTAGTCCCGTCTGCGCCGAGGTCTTTCGTGCCTTCTTCAGTCGTTGTGTCTCGAACGGCATCATTTTTACGAGGCGGCTAACCTCATGGTTCCTGCATCTAGCATCGCGAACAGACCACCTCCCGATCCTCGCTGCCTGGCTGTCAACGACTACATCCCACCTCATCATACTTGATACGCCGCTGCGTAAACCGACATATCGAAGACGTTGCGCTGCATGCTGGCCAGCGCTCACACACATCGGTCGATCAATCTTGCCTCCATAGGCTCAAGGAGATCCCCTCTTCTGAACACGTTTGCATTTCAACTTTTGTGTCGCTCGACTTGCAACGTTGTTAGACACCACAGTCCTCCCTCTAATCTCGCGGAAGTGCGTGGATAATCGAAAAGCGACTGCTCATTTCGTCGCGGGTCGACCTGTCCCTCTGTCAGCATCTCTCCGAAAGGCGGTCAGAAAAAAAAACCGTTCTCAATACAATTTTCCTCCGGCAACCCAATCACCTAAATCACTACACAATCTCTCAAACCTGCTGGCTCAGTGAGTCACGGTCGCCTGTAGGAGCATACCCAGCAAGATTCTCGAGGTGAAACACTCCTTGTTCACACTCGTCCAGCTTGTACTTCAAGCAAGTTGCCACTGGGTGACTAAAATTACACGTCATTTCTTGGAAGCAGTCAAACATCTGAGGTATGTATCACGGCGCTTATTTATTTTCGAAACTGCCTGAAGCCTCGGCTTTCCTTCCACATCTTCCCGCTTCCAAGACGCTCTATTCAGAATCAAATCACGCTTGGGCAAGCACTTCGGCATCGTTCGGGTCTTGCTATCGCCATGACGTGGGGGCAAAAAAAAAAAAA
>JAMYIC010000746.1:0-12402 GCA_024112705.1 Microcera coccophila
TTTATATACTTTAACTATAGCTAGTATTCCGCTTAAAGATAAGTAGTGTGACTTTGTGCTAATCTGCTTTGTTACCCCTGCAGGCTGTAGGTTGCCAGATTAGTGACAATGCTTGTGACTTCAGACTGAGGTCCACAGATGTCTCGATCCTCAACGCGCAATCGCGACGGTGTTGAGGATGAATGTCCCAATAAGAGTTCCAGTTATCTACATGGTTCACGCATCGATGCGGCGAGTGTTTCCATCGATGAACCGGACGAGACGTTGCAGCGGTGACAACTACTAAACACATCGTAGAACAATTAAAGAGGCCCGGCGATGGTAGTTGAAACGCTAGAGAGCGAGCCGAAGCCGAGAAAGCAGCCGCGCACCCTAATCGTCATTCTATATTTAGTCGTCTTCACGGCTGCTAGTCCTCTCTCCTCAGATCCAGAACCGCCCATTTCCACGTCTGGAACAAGATGATGCGAACGATGGTCTGAAAACGCCAGCTCATCCAGTCGATGACCTGCGTGTATTTCAAGGCCGTTGCGGATGATTACAGGGGCCCAGGGGGGCTTGGTGTTTCAAGTTCTGTCTCCAAACCCTGGTGTCACAAGAGTTTAATTTCCAGAACGTCAAGCTCTCGGAACCATATAAGATCCCAGCTGGCCGACACGGACCATGCAAGCGTATCCCTTCAAGGGGGGCTCTTAATGTTGGTCGACTAATGTGGGCAATGAGGACGAAACCGGCTAAAGATCGTTTGACGTCGTTGTCCTGTTCTGAGCTGAAGTGGTGCTGGCTCATCAGCTAGCCGTCGTTCAAGATCGAGCGCTGGACAATGGAATTCCCTGGCGGCTGTGCTTCGGGATCGATTGTGTCGGGTCTAAATTCACGAGCCGCTATGCAACAATGAACGGTTTGCCCAACGTTGAGAAATGAAGACTGCTTGATTTGATTACAGACACCTCAGTCAGGGCCTAGATTGTGCGGCAGTATCTTCGTGATGTCCGGGAATTGTGAGTTTGATTTTTTTCAAGACCATTACCGTGATGTCAGTAATTCTCTGGTTGCACGGCTGGGTATTGCAACCATGGAGGTTTCCAACGACCCGCCGTCGCTCCAACCTGCACTTCCAAAAACATCGAAATTTGAGACGGAGACGAGCCGACCAAAGACGCCCACGGATGCGTCGCCCTAAGAAACCTTATGGCCCGAGGCTCTATATGGGCTGACGCCGGATCTATCATTCAGCTAGGGCGTCGACAGCGACTCAAGGTTCTTCCTTCAGAAACACAGCATGAAAGTGCTTGCCAACCCATTCACAGAGCAACACCGTGCCTCATCTCGCATCTAGAATTGACCCGAGCATCGCTGCTGACAGGTAAAGGAGCAAGTGACGTTTCCGATATTCCGAAAACGTTATAAATTACCAGCCAACGAAGTCATATGGTGGGGTGAAAAGTAGAGTGTACCCCTCCTTCGACAAACCATCGGTGGAGAGCTTTCATTGGACGCTCATTGGTAGGCACCTCAGTTCCTTTACCTCAGCTCGATAACATTTTGAAGGAACCTAACAGAGGGGCACCTCTTTAGAAGAATCACAACATTGCCCCTTCGATCCCACACCACCTCAACCAGCCGACCTTTAGGAACAGTACCACATACGGCACCATAGCCTCTCGCTACTGCTGCTGCTGCTAGCTCTTCTTCTCTGTCTCCTGTTTCCAGTTTCATCGCTTTCGCTTTCTTCGTTATGTCGTGGCAAGGTCAGTCGTTCTATACCGCCCCGCGGCGATAACCCCACCTCGCATAGACGTAACAGCTAACACTTACCGCCGACAGCTTATATCGACTCGAGGTAAACCGCATACGCCCAGGATCAATGGAACATGTATCTAGAACGTGGTAGCACTGACGGTTACTTGTAGCCTTGTTGGCAGCGGCCACGTCGCCCTGGGTGCCATCGTCAGCGCTGCTGGTGACAGCACATGGGCCAGCTCCCCCAACTTCGAGGTATCAACGTCCATCCCGGCTTTGGATTGATACTCGCCGCAACATAGCTGACTTGGCACAATAGCTCAAGCCTGAGGAGTTAAAGATTATCGCCTCCATCGTCAATGGGGACGAAACGGCCAAGGACAAGGCCTTCGCCGATGGCCTCTACGTCGCAGGTACTCGATACGTCATGGCCAGAGCCGAGGACCGAAGTATCTATGCCCGATCGGTATGGCCAACCTCTAAATACCCTGCCTGAGCATTGTAATGGTAAACTGACGACTATTGCAAACAGGGCCGTTCGGGTGTCGCTATCGCCAAGACCAAACAGGCTATCGTCATTGGCTACCACGGGGAGACTCAGGTCGCAGGGAACACTACTGCCACCGTTGAGTCTCTTGCCGACTACCTGATTGGTCAGGGCTACTAGATGTTCACGAGATGGTGTAGCGCAATGCATCGGAAGAAGTGCTGGAGAGGCAATGAAGAAATTACTAGATCTGTGGGCAATATGGTGATCAGCGTGTTGACAGATTGTGAGACTTTGCGAGGAAGAGAGGGCGATTAAACTCGGCCGTCTCCAGGCGAGGAGGAACTCTTTAATTTCGTCACGAGGCATCGATTCGAGTCTCTGCGTCTGGACAGTTCTGCATATAGGCAATTCAAATGCCCTTCAGATTCAGACGAGATTGCTTAGCCGTGTCGTCGCCACATTTTAAATCGAGTCCCAGACTTCCTCGCCCGGAGCTCCAATCAGAATAAAACTCAGCCCATGCAGTTTTGCAACTTTTCGTAAATTACGAGGATGATATACAAAACTCTCTAGTCCCAGCCCAGGGGGCCCGATTGATAACGCCATATGTCGCCGTTCCGTGCCAATCCGCCCCCCCCTCAAACTCCGTATAAATCATGACAGCGCCATTCCTCACACTATGGGGTGTCTATCAGACCGTCCGGCCGTCCCTCGATCTCTCTCCATTATCAAAGAATTATATGGTCCACCAGAACACTCTGTTATACAGGCAACTCAGCGTTTCGGCGTCCTACACCTGTCCTGTCAACAATCATGCCGATATACGGCCCTACGACAGGGAGGCCACGTGCAAATCCAGCGATGGTGCCCAGGAAGTCACCAAACAAGATGATGATTCCGTATAGTTCGACGAAGAATCCAATCAACGTCCACCTCATAAGTATCAGTATCAGACCGGCGAAAAAGGAGGCTGTGCCTTTCGCTTTTTGTTTGCGCGCGAAGAAGAGCAGGGTCTTCTGGGGTCCGATTATGATGGTAAGGCCGATGAGGAAGAGGATCTGTAGGGATCGTTGGTCAGTTCAAGGACCGAGGGCTCAAGGACAGTGGGTTCATACATTTCCCATGGCGAGCCTATAAAACACGGTTAGACAGTGCCGAAGAGGCGGTTTGTAGGAAGCAAGCTTACATTGCTCTATCGAAGAATAGCATCACTCCTCCGATGAGGAAGAAGCCTCCTATAAGTAACTCCTATCAGAACTTGTCCACGACATGCATCGAAGCTTCAAATCGTACCTCCAGAGCAGAAGACAACTCCGATTTCTAGAGTATTGTTAGAAACTGTCGCTTGAAAGAGCAAAAAATAAAAAATAAAAGAAAAGGCCTTATGCGCTGTCTTGCGATCGCATAACGGTCACAAATTCTCTTTGTTGAGGGCACATACTTTGGGTATCTGATAACCACATGGACATCTTGGAGAGGCTTGGGAAGGATGTATGTAGTTATGAAGGAGAGTGTAGCGTGTGCAGGTAAAATTGAAAGTAAAAACCGAAGCCGTATCCTAACCAAGACAATACTGCGCAATGATTGACTTGAATAGCTGCGAATACGTAGATGCGACTGCGATGCTCAAATCCCGATTGCGAAAAGATGCGGCTCCAGGGGGCTCAATCAAACGTTTCTGGCCACGCATCGTTATCGTAAGGTAGCGATTGGCAGGGTCTGCTGGCGGGCCCCAGTACCCCCTAACGCTAGCAAGCGCTGTCCCTTTTCCCGCGAATGAGTGCGTGCCCATTGGCCGCTTTAGGAGGAACTGGGACCTTGAAATTTTTAAAACTCGTTTGTGAACTCCAAGCTGGGATTTACCACTCGCAACACCCCGTTACTATCAACACTCACTTAGGACTACACTCGGGATGTGATCATAGTTGGCCAGAGACGTTTTCGAGGTATGGCAGTCTCCGTGTCTCAAATTAGAGACTGGTCAGCGATGCAAATCATCGAGGTTGAGAACTTGGGAGAAGTCAGCTCATGGACGTGACACGAGCCGTGCATCCCCATCTCGTCACATCACCAACGAGGCACATACAAACAACTGGCAAATGACAATTCGAACGATCTATCTTGATCCTGTCCCCTATCCACACCTGCCGCGGCGGCCAAGCATCTTTGCTCTGGTAACTGAGATACGTCCTTCTCCATACGTTCTCGGTATATGTCCAACTCTCCAGGCAGAGAAAAAAGTCTAAACGATCGCGATTAAGCCGGAGCGTCAATTGCCATCCCTTGGTCGAAAGGCGAAGGGTGCATAGTTGAGGCTTGACTTTGTCGGTCGGACACTTCTCGCTCGTGATTTTTTTTGTTACTTGATGAGGTCGGGCTATGATGGGGACTTCGGTGGTCGTTTGCAGAGCCGCCATCTTGATGCGATGAACGTATCGAAACGAATATCCTTCACTTGAGGACCGTATGCGCGCCTCGAGCCTCCAGGTATTGCTCTGCTACGCCTTGCGGCAGCGATCTAATGAGCCCAAACACCTCTTTGTTGTAATACCTGAGCCGTGTCTTCGGGTCCATATACGGTGCGGGCAACCCGGTAATATCGCAATAGTGCTTCGAGTGAGCCAGTGATGGCGCCGATTCGATGTTCGTATATGTCACACTTGGTGCATTGACCGGCCCGCCGCCTGGCTTCAAGCTCTTTTCCAACACGAGTTTCGATAAACTTCGCGATGCTTGCGCGAGGTTTGGGGGCTGGCTTCCACTCTCGGTCGCGGGCGTGGAGGTACCGCTGGTGGAGAGGCCATCATCTACCGCCGGGGTAGCGATACCGCTAACATCTTGGGGCGTTGCCAAAGCGGAGGCTTCTCGTCTCGATGCATCGCCCATAATAGCCTTGAGGTTCTTGTTGCGGCGCTGGTTCGGCTTCCAGGTCGAGCTACGGAAGTTCTTGTGGATGGAATGCATGTCTAGCTGTTCAATCAACTGCTGGTGCGCAATCTGCGCCTCGGTAGGGGCGGCCATGTTTTTTCTCTTGTATTGGAATTCGATACGCTATTGCTGTCGGTCTTCGAGGTTAGAGATCCTTAAGAGTATCGGCTCGTGAGATACGAATTCGGTCTAGTGATCATCTCGAGCTTTCGCGCATGGAGCTGCCAGGTTGGCGATGCTGGGAGAGCTGATTCCATTCTGCCGCGCTTCACCGCATATTCTTCGACTCGCGTCGGATAAGGCAACGAACAGCGGGAAACAACAGTGCGCACCCCCTTTCGTGTTTGAATAACGACATCAAGCATCTCTTCAACATGGTGAGTTTGTTCGGCTGCTAGTTATCACGTGTTTCGTTTTCTGCGGAAGAAAGTGCAGGGCTGATTTGGTCGCAGGAGAGCCCACACGAACACCAGCAAAACTTATTGCTGTCCCGCATCATCACCAATGTGGTACAGACTCCAACACCTAGTTTTCGCACCAAGGATATTTCTGATGATAGGAATAGGAGAAGCTGAATGAGGCCGTTGTTGTTATGAACAAGAGTCTTCAGGTATGGCTTCCAAGCTCTATCCCTCTCCCTACGCTCATTAGATCATCAGGAAATCAACATTCAGAACATGAATGTTGAGCTTGTCGCACAAATGTTCAAGAACTACCAATCCAACGTGTTATTCCATCTCGAGGGTAAGGCTTCTCTTCGGTCTGCTGATCGCTGCAGCTACTGATTGCTACCTTAGCAACGGATAATCTCAAACCTCCGAATTAATGCTCTACGGACACTCGCGGCTATCAATCGAAGCGCGGCAGAGATGCCCAGTGAAACCGAATGGTCAAAAGCATGAACGCGCAAGCCGAACTCAGTTAGCCGTGTTCGGGCATCCTATTTGCGTTGAAGGGCAAGACAGTGAAGAATACCCGCGGCATTCTTTGTGGTGATGGCAAGACCCGGGTTCTAAGACGAAGAACTCCTTACACTACAAGTGTCAGGAGGGTCCCATGGGCGGAATGCTGGTTTACAACGCCAGATATAGTGGTTTCAAGCAGACAGCAGCTCAAAAACAAGAACCCAGCATAATCAGGTACCTGGTTCAGGTGCCTGATATGGTCCTAAATTGAGAATGGCGAGCGGGAAAGGTTGATGTCACATAAATGATGTTTATATCTCTCTCTATATAGATAGAAGATATATCCTGAGCAGAATCCATAGATACCCAAGATCAACACGTGCTCAGACAACTTCCCCATATCTTGTCGCTTTGTCTGATTTCTTCGCGTCACGAAGCGTCACATTCCTAACCAAAGGCCATGAAGCAGCGCAGGAGAAACGAGGTGCGATAGGTAGGTGTTCATTGATGTTAACCAAGGTTGTTCTTGTATCTCTTGGTGTGGCTGGATATAGCTGGTGTGGATCCGCCGGAGCGCATGTCCATCGACAGCCTCGTAGCCTCGCATCCATCTCGAACTTGGCCGAATCCAACAACCAAGCTCCAAAAACTTACGTCTTTACACCAATTGACTACCGAAGGCCAGAGCGCCTCAAAACCCCAACTCTTGCCCCTCTTCCTTGTTCTCCCACCATGAATCCCCGCGCACAATTATAATCTTCCTGCTGTCAACAGTCCCGTGCCATTATGGCGCCCTCTGCTATCGAAGTTTCCGCCGTCGCGGCGCCCGCGCCGAAAACCTACCCGCCAGCGAAGATCTCCCTTGTAAAAGAGAGCCGCTTTGAGAAGTTTATCGAGCCTCAGAGCGACGGTCGCAAGCGCGCCTTGCAGCAACCGGATGGCGCTGCCATCGTTATCGACAATGGTGAGCTGGCTTAGACCCCGAGGTTGCCACATCGTCGAGCTAACGTGTTTCTCAGGTTCCTCTGCCGTCCGAGCCGGATGGTCTTTCGAGTCGAAGCCGAGATTCAGCATCCCTCCTATCATGGCCAAATATCGCGATCGCAAGCTTGGCAAGACCTTCTCCTTTGCTGGATCGGACTGCTATGCCGATACAACAGCACGGGGCCACATTCGCAGTGCATTCGAGGCAGGCACGGGCATCGTGAGCAACTGGGATGCCATGGAGCACGTTTTAGACCACGTCTTTCTGAAGTTGGGCATGAATGAGGCCAACGGCAAGATTGAAGTGCCCATCGTCATGACGGAAGCCGTGGCGAACCTCCCGTACTCGCGGAAATGTACGTTGAAACTCCCACAAAGTGCGGACCAAGCTAACTGCATGAACTTTAGCAATGACTGAGATCATTTTTGAATGCTATGGCGCACCTTCGCTAGCCTACGGCATCGACTCTCTTTTCTCGTATAGACACAACAAGGGCTCAACGGGACTAGTCGTCTCATCCTCATATACTTCTACTCACATAATACCGGTGTTCAACTCGAAAGCGGTGCTGCCCCAGACCATAAGACTCAACTGGGGCGGCTATCACAACGCTGAATACTTGCTGAAATTGATCCGGTTGAAGTACCCTGCCTTCACCGGAAAGCTCAATGGCTCTCAGGCAGAGCACATGCTCAGAGACTACGGCTACGTCTCTCAAGACTACGAAAGTGAGTTGGCGAGCTATCTCGATTGGACCGGCCTCGAAGATCGCGACATCATCATCCAATATCCCTATACCGAGGAGATCATTGTTCAAAAGAGCGAGGAGGAGCTCGCCCGAATAGCGGAGCGGAAGAAGGAGAGTGGAAGACGCCTCCAAGAGCAAGCGGCCAAGATGCGTCTAGAAAAACTTATGAAGAAGGAACAGGATTTGGAGTATTACAAGGACGTAAGGAGAAGGATCACGGATGAGACGAAGAAGGAGACTCGGCGTATACTTGACAGCGCAGATGTCAAGGACGAGAACCAACTAGAGAAGATCATCAAGGAACTGGAAAAGGCAATTAAAAAGGCTCGAACGAAAGATGTTGGCGGCGATCCCGAGGAGGAGCAGGAGCAACCAAACTTCGATCTTTTGGAAGTCCCCGACGACCAACTGGACGAGGCTCAGCTGAAGCAGAAGCGCCAACAACGACTTCTCAAGTCCAACCATGAAGCCCGGGCTCGTGCCAAAGCCGAAAAGGAAGCAGAGAAGGCGCGCATCGCTGAGGAAGAACGGCTGGACAAGGAGCGCCGCGAGAACGACCTCGAAAGCTGGTTGGACGAGAAGCGTCAAGCACGCGCTGAGACTCTCCAGAAGATGAAGGAGCGCGACCGCCTGAAGCAGGACCTTGGCAATCGCAAGTCTCTCGCTTCGCAGATTCGCATGAAGAGCATTGCGAACCTCGCTTCCGACAACCCCACCAAGAAGCGCCGACGCGGGGGCGACGACGATAACTTCGGCGCAAACGACGACGATTGGGGCGTCTATCGGCAGATTGCCGTGGGCGACAACAGCGACGATGAGCAGGAAGAAGAGGATCTCCACGCCAGCCTCAAGGCCCTCGAGCAGGACCTCCTCAATTATGACCCTGACTTTGATTACGAACATACCAACGAAGCTCAATCCGACTGGTCCAAATCCCTTCTCCACGCCTTCGCCCGCGGTCCCCGTCCCTTCGATCCCGCTTCTCAAGCAGAGCTCAACCAGATCCACCTCAACGTCGAGCGCATCCGCGTTCCCGAGGTCGTCTTCCGGCCCTCCATCGCCGGCGTCGATCAAGCCGGCATCGTCGAAATCGCCGGTGATATTCTGACCCAGCGCCTGGCAAGTATGCCGGCACGGGACGACTTCTTGCGTGATATTTTCCTCACTGGCGGAAACTCTCTGTTTCAGAATTTTGACCAACGGGTGCGCGATGGGTTGAGGGCGTTGTTGCCGGCTGATTCGCCGTTGGCGGTTCGTCGGGCGGAGGATGCGGTCTTAGATGCGTGGAAGGGCGCCGCTGGATGGGCCGGGTCGCAGGCGTGGAAGTCGGCGAGGGTTTCACGAGAGGAGTATTTAGAGAAGGGACCAGAGTATATCAAGGTGAGTTTGGACCCCCATTTCAATCCCTTCCTGGGGGGGACGTACTGGTCATCTAACTCCGCTCTTAGGAACACGATATGGGCAACTCGTACGCGTAGTGAATGGGAGGCAGCTGTTATTGGGGAAACCAGGAGTCAAAATCGGGTCGGACATGTATACCGTGATTGTATAGATACCTGAGTAGTATCTTCGTCGTTTCCAAAATCTACCGTGAATGGGCCCTCCCTGCGAGCTCTTCAATTCTACACCGTTGCTAATGTACGCCACTATCTTATTGTACCGGAAGATGCCAAACCACCCACTCTCGTCGAGGATCAGACATGCATTGCCTCGCCTGTCCATCACGCCGCATCCGACCTGTCTCGCAAAACGCAAACACTGGCTACTTCATAGACCAAGTGTGCCCGTCTTTCAGCACTGGAACCCGACATCTATCAACAATGCCTGACAGCTCCTACGACCTCGAAAACTCGAGGGGGGCAAGGGGAATCATTTAGAAGCCCCAAATAAAGATGATCAAACCCCCAAAACGCCAGCTCCATTTAACCACACGCATCCGCGACGCCATTGATAAATCAATCATCACCAACAATAACAGCACCAACAACAGCAATCAAAGGAACATGTCCTACACAGCGGGAGCAGGACCGCCGTCGGGCTGCAATTGTCTGTTGATTTCTTCGGCTGACCTTGTGTCCTCTGTGCTCTGATCGGGCTTGAACGAGGGGCTGGGATACGACTGTTGTTGGTCTCTCATCTGCTCGTGAGCCGCCAGACCAGCAACGGCCTGCGCAACGGCCTCCAGAGGTGTCCCCATGGCAACACTACTAGGTGCAGGTTCGGGAGCACTCGTCTGTTGGTGTGGTACCGTTGGAGGCTGTGAAAGGTTGACATTTGGTGGGGGCGGAGGGAACTCTCCCGCAACTTCCATCAAGCGCGATTGACATGTGAGGGCATACTGCCGCAGGGAGTAGTTATCTTCTTGAAGGGTCTTGAAGGCTGACTCCATTTCCATATACTCGCGGACTTGCTGCTCCAGCTTTTTTATATAGCCCTCTTTCCGTTGGCGAAATGCTCTCTATAAATCGATAGTTAGCAGCTATGGAGAGATTCTGGAACGCCTGTAATAGCATCATTGCCCACATACTTGAGCAGCTCTGTTTTGTGCCGCACGCTTAGATTGCGACAGCTCTCGCTTCGCTTTCCGGCCATCGTTCTGGCCGTCGTCAAGGACAGACATGGGAGGCACGGGAGCTAGGGCGGTAGCTGAGGGACCAGCTGAAGCTCCGGGCTCATGACCGGTGGGAGGGGCAATGGGCATCATTGTCGCGGTTTGCGCAAGGTGTGAGCGAGCTCGCAGTTCGGGGTGAATATGCGCTTCAACTGAAGACTTGGCAATGGCTCGAACGGCGTCTTGGGAAGCTGCAGTCAGGTCGTCGTAGCCATTAGACGGCCGCGGCGGAGCGGGATGTATTGGTGCGTTTCTCTGATCGCGAGCGCCGATTGATGAAGGTGACGGCAAAGAAGCGCCAGCGTCGTGATTTTTGAGAAGTTCAAGCTGTGCGCGCAGATGCTGCTCTGCTGAGGGGAGGGACCATGTCAGTAATCAAGCCAAGACGAGCTGAAGTAGCTGAGCAAGTAATCGCGCCGGAGCTGTCGGGATGTGGGCGAAGGAAACAGCGTGAAGATGTGGGATATGAAGCAAATGGCCCTCCAAAAAAAAAAGCAGTGCAGAGGATGTATCAAAGACGGATGCGCGCTACATCCAAAGGACGCAACCGAGATGATGTCGCGATCAACGATAGTTGGTGACGGGATGGGAGGGTATGGGAATCGCGCCAGGCGGTTGATGAAGCCGGCGGGCTGACGATGCGATGTCGGACAATCCGCGTGGTTAACACCGGGCGTCCATCCGTCAATTGCCAGGCTGAATTGAGTTTGAGAGAAACAAGAGGCGAGAAATAGCAAATGTGACTTGACTGACCTTGATTGCTTGCGCCGGCGGATGAGGGCTGCATGCTTTGGGCTTCGCGATTGAAGGTCTGACTCAGCATTCATATAGCCGTGGGCGCGGCCGTGGCAGTTCTAAAGAAGCTCCTCCCTCCTCGGTTACTATGGGGCAGGGCGAGACGCTGACGTGAAGAGAGGTAGGAGGGCTGGGGTGGGCGCCTCGTTCCGGGGTCGTTATTATGTAACCCGGTCCCGGCCCAGAGAGGACAAGCTCGAGCTTCCAAGCCAAGGTGTTGCTGATAAATGGCGTGGCTGGGTCCCTGAAAGGCTCTCTTGGGAGCTCGGCTCGAGCGCGGCGCGTGCTTGTTGGCGTCGGGCAAAAAAAGAGCTCTCTCCCCTCTCGGACTTCTCGGCCAAGCTGACTGGATCCTGATCCCTTCCCTCTGCGAACCTCCGTAGATTGATGGCTCCCCTCGTGTGCTTTCTTTGTTGAGGTTTTACTGGGGAATCAAGCCTGAGATCCGCCCCTATTTTTCTGTGCAACAGTGGTTTGGGTCTGGGACTGCTCCGGCGGGGCACAGCACGACACGTACAAGAGAGTGAGGCGCAGATTCCCAGCAGCGTTGCTCTTCTTTCGAAGAGCTTCAGCAGCAATTGAAGGTACTTTGGTGGTGGTGGTGGTGTAGGTGCAACGTCAAAGTTGGTTTGTCAGCAGCGAGATTGCGTCGCAAGTGGTCGGAAAACGGAAATGGCACTAAAATACTAAAATATACGACCTGGAGTGGGTCTCGGAGCTTGGGCCACCTAAATCCGCCGTGCGTCGAATCCCACCTAAACTCAAGTGGATAGGATGCCTGATGGGGAAAGTCACTTCTTGCACACTTCCAGTACCAACTCAAATCCGCGATTATCCCCAGATCTAGCGCGATCATAGGCATCGGCAAGGAGGGTCGACAGCTCGGGCCCGAGCCCATGACCCCATTTAGCATACCCTGGGCGTCAACGCAATGTAAGATTTACATATTTGTCGCTTCTCCCCAGATTCAACGCGCCCAGTGGGGGTTCATCCATGCATTCCAACGAGAAGAGCACTCCCGCGGGTGTCAATTTAACTTACGTCAGCACTTAAGTCGGGCATTTTGTGCTTCAGGGTGCCACCGCTAAGATACATTCAAATACCTCAGCATAGAACACCTATGCTAGCAGGAGAGTTGAGAACCGTACAGCCCACTGAGATAACAAATGTTAGCTTATGTACAAGCCCCACGGATCA
>JAMYIC010000748.1:3491-15619 GCA_024112705.1 Microcera coccophila
CATGATCAACGGAATAGAAGAATAGTATTCAACTGATCTCAGATTGTGCCCAACTCTAACGCAACTTCGTAGCAATGTTTTGAAGATTTAAAGTATTTGTGCTCAAGCGAATGATTGTCGAAGTTCTTTCTTTAATCACATTGCACACAACGCTCCTTGGCGGATTACTCTTTGCATTCCAGTCTCAACAACTTCAAATAGCTTCTTCTACTGAGTGCTTGAATTTTGCCAAAAAACCTAGACCAAGACGATGTATGGTTCAAGGATCCTGTAGCGCTTGCGGAGCAGGTCCGCACGGCTTTTTGTCTACCCTGCATACCCTGCATTGCTTCCAACCCCCAGGTTCCCTGCTGGACATCAATCAAGAGAGATAGAAGAATGAGCTGGCTAGGAAGTAAGAGCTTGATTACCATGCTAATCATTTTTTTTTCAAGTACTTCTGAACTAGCAAGACGTTTGCCACAGCGAAGAATGTCTCAGCAGCCATGATGTGCAATGATATGCTACAGGAGACAAGACTCTCATAGTATCTGAAAATGAAACAACATTGGAGGTTGCCATGTGTCTATTCACTGAAGGAATTACAAGTAGATAGCTTGGTGAATTGGAGCCTGGATACAACGATGCAGACTTTGGGTCGGGTTATCAGCTTATCCATGCTCAGCCCAATATGCGACACCGTCATCCATTCAAAGTTACTGCCCGACAACCGACGTATCTCCCTCACGCCAGATGACCTTGATCTCAAGCTTTGATATCTTCCAAAGTCCATCGCTTTCATCTTTGGCCAGGTCAACCCAGTACATGTTGCCCGTCAGGTACCGGGTCGCCTTTGGGTTCCGACCTTCGCCTTTACGATAATGCTGAGCCAGAGCATGGGCTGTCAGTGTTGCGGTGTTTGCGCCATTTCTCAAATCAATTCGAATGTTGCTCACGGAGTGCGTGGTGTCGAGCCCGGCGCCGATGTACTTGAAGGTGGTGCCCAAGATGGCATCGAGGCCCTGTAAAGGGGGGGCCCCGTCGTAGATGAACTCGGCATCTTTATGCCAAGCTGACTCAAAGATGCTTTGGTCTTCGGCGTCGAGACCGAAGATGCTGCGGTAGAGGGCGTCTGGAATGGCTTCGCGGTCTGGCAGAGCAAGGTTTGCAGCGAGGCTAGACATGATGAAGGTTGATGTTACAGGAGCTTGGAAAGGTTGTGAGAATTGCGTGAGTCTCTGGGACTCTTGGAGAGGACGATAAAGATTAAAATTATCTGGACGAAAGGGGAGGGAGTGACTCCGTTATATAGTTCTCTTCAACATATAGCCAACTCATCCAGAGTAAGCCATCTATCTACATGTGCGGCACGGCATGCACTATGAAGTACACACGACCCAAAGCAGTCTAGCTTAAGCGCGGTCGACCTAGATAGGTTGAGCGCTCCGGATAACGTCTGCCAATTGCTCGCCTGTAATTGGACTGCTGCCGATGGCGTATACGCGTCTATCTATCTTATCCCTCCCCACCTCTACCATGTTGGACGATTCCGAGCTTGTTCATCACAGCTCGCCGTATCGATTCGCTCATGTCTGGCTCGAGGACAAAGACTGGCTGCTGGACATGCCGTTTGCGACGCAAGAAATGCGACGAAGGCATGCCGGCTTGCGCGAACTGTGTGTCCCGGAACCTCCATTGCTACGGCTATGGCCAGAAACCTGCTTGGATGCTTGCCAAGGAGAACTGGCAGCAGGTTCTGGACTCGGATGAAGCCAAAGCCATTCGCAACGGCGCCGAGAGAGCCTACACTCGCCGTAGGCAGAAGAATCTCCACGCAGCTCCCTGGTCAGCCGGCGTCCTCGTCCAGGATCTGAGAGACCTCGCTGGGCCATCACAGGAACCCTCCTTGACTCTAAACCCCGGACTTGACCGTACGTGGTCCAATTGCACACAGACGCTAAGAGATTGCGATTACGCCCCCAATTATCAATGTATACAAACATTTCTTGACGTCATCTTCCCGCTGCAATGGGGTTTCTTCGAGCTGTACCGACAGCCTGGTCGCGAATGGCTCTTTGACACCATCGTCGCCTCCGAACCCATGTACCATGCGTCCCGCGGTCTATGCATCACATTCGAAGCCGGCCTGAAAAGCGGGCACACAAACGGCCATTGCGAAGTCACGCCAGAAGTTCAAACTTCGCGGCTCATGGCACTACGGGGACTGCAACCTTACATTGCCGAGATGCAGCGAGAAAGACTGGACAAGTCAGTCCTCCCCAAGGCTATCAGTGCCGTTGCGGTGATTTTGCTGCTTGCAAGTCTCGAGATTTTTGGAGAAACTGAAGGTGCATGGGAAGTACATCAAAATGCTGCTGGGACAGTCTTGGACTTGATCGAGACGCAAGTAGCGGCATCCGATAGGACCAGCAGTGGCATCGGTTCCATAGGGCAGCTTCTTGCGGATTCAACCGCGTCGTTCGAGACTCGAGCGTTGGATTTCTTCGTCACCACCTATGTTTGGACCGATATTCTGGCCGAGGCCGCACATGGAACGACATACAGTAAGCCGAGAGACTTCGACTACCTCCCTCTGCTGCAGAGAGATCTCATCGACTTGCGAAGCATTATGGGTTGTCGCAACTCGGTCATGATCGCCATCAAAGAAGTAAGCATTTTCGCGGCGTCCATGAGGAAGGGAGATCAGCCTAACCCAACCGAAACAGCAATGACTCTCACTCTTCAGATCCAAAGTTTGATAGATGAGGCAGCCTCTGACTTCTCACCGTCTGCTATGGGGCCCGAGGCGGACAGCAGCTGGGTCACCCTTCTCCATGCGCATGCCGCCTTACTGTACTTGGAGATGGTGGTAGCTCAAGAAGCTCTTAGAAGTCATCTGGATATCCAGGAAACTGTAACGAGATGTGCCGAGCTGCTTGAAACATTACCATACCGACTGTTCATCCGTGTTTGCTGGCCGTTCACAGTTGCGGGTTGTATGGCAGGCGAGGACGACTACCCAAGATTTCGAGCAATGGTTCGGCGTGTAGACGAGGCAGGACACGTGCTAGGATTTACCTGGAAGGGCCTCATTGTCATGGAAGAGTGCTGCAAGCTGCGACGGTGTAAGCCAGACATAATTTGGTGCTGGCGGACAACTATGGACCATATGCAAGCCCGGATATTGTTGATTTGAGATTGGTAAATCCTGACGGAGCATTTATGCCAAAAACGACTGCGAATAACACGTGCCTGTTTCCAATAGTTTGTAAGGGACACATCAGCCGACTGGCTGGTCCCATTGTCGATGTAATGAGCAGCATTTACACAGTGATGATCTTACCAGCGGCATCACTACGCCCTTCTCGCCTTTCTTTGGGATAAGTCCGCTCTCGTCTGTCACCGTTGGTTGTATAGCACTAGTGAGAGAGTATAGCTCGGTAAAATCAGTGTTTACTTGGAGACGACTTCAAAGAACTGTCTTGAAGTGGAAACAGGAATTCAAACGTGGCAAATTGAAGTAGCTTCAGTACAATAAGCACGTTAAAAATCCCCGAACGGTCATCGTAGGAGAGACTTTTGACGCCACCCAATTGCCAACTATTCGAGCAAATAGCTTTAGTGCTATGCTCAGTAAATATAGATATCAGGCATGCCTCTTGACTCTACACATGCCCAACAGACATTGCGAGGGCATACAAAAACCCTCCGAGGTTTCAGTTTCCTTTGTTCCATCTTCTGAGCAAGGTAAGCAGTTGCTGCCAATCGAGCCGCCCAGTTTCCGCTTGCTCGAACGACTGCCAGATCTTCGGGACAGTCTCGTAGTTCATTCCAGCTTTCGATAGAGATCATTGGGTCTGTTGGAAGGGAGTGAGGCTCGTGGTTACAGTTGGATCTAGGTTGCAGTAAGTGGATCGTGTCGTTGTTTAACGCTCGCACAAAATCCACGTCTCCAACCCATTGTCCCGAGTCTCTTATACTCACAACAGCTTCCATTACAGAACCCTCGACATCCTGAATGCCTGAAAACTTTCCCGAGTTCAATGGTCGACTCCAGTTGGTGAATGATAGATGCAGCGATGTAGAGCCAAGCATGTCTTCTGGTTTTCCGTTGAATTCATTCATGTTAAAAATTCTCCCGCTGTTTTCATCTAACGGGGGGAGAATGGGAGAGGCTGGTGAAATGAGCAAGATAAGTCCGGGGCGGCCGACATTTCCAAGGATTTGCGTCAGGTGGAATTCTTGGTGTGCCTCCGCTGGATCACGTAAGAGCTGTAGCCCACGCTTCAGCGAAAAGTATCACTTGGATAACCAGTACACATACCTTGGAAGGAACAACGATCGAGTCTTCGAAGGACAAACCCATCGCATTTCCAGGGCTTCTATTATAGGCAATGTCGTACCCGCACACCAAATGAGCAATAATCTGCATGCAAATTCCAAGGTCTAGTTTGGAACTGAGAGTAGAGTTTTTGAGCTTCAAATGCGCAGGGTTGTTGGAATTCGAGTCCAGCCAATGATGGTTTAGCACCCAAGCCTGGTCGAGTAAGGGGTTCTCAAGGCTTTGTATCCGAACTGATAAACGTGGGAGAGAATTAAAGACGGTTGAGGCGCGGTAAAGGCAGACAACAGTCTGCAAGATTGGGTCTTGATGAGTAATGTACGACGTGAGGGCCTCCCCAGAGATAAACTGGTTCTCAAAGCACCATAACAGATCATCCGGTGCGACAGCCGGCGGCGCAATCTGGGGCACATTTGTGATTGACCTCTTGAAGATTGCAGAGGAAGAAATATTCCCAAACCAGAAATCGAAAACGGCCTTGTCTTTACTCTTTGCTTGAAAAAGCTGACTACCTTTGAGGATGAATTTTTGACTCTGCTTCCGTTCAGGGCGAGGTCGCTTCATTTGGCGGCATTTCGTATTGGTATTCGGAGTGGGCAGTGACTTATTAGAATCGATGATATGCGCGAGAGAAGTGGAAATATCAAAAATGACGACGTCTTGACCAGCAAGGTCAACTCTTCCGGCCAATCGTCGTAGCAATAAGACGCGATCTCCAGAGTTTGGGATACATGAAAGTAAAAAGGGCAGATCCATCAGTCCAAAATAAGGCCTGACGGCACCCGAGAGCTCCAAGTCTGGATCTTTTATAAAGCCCGATCGGCGTTTTCCGTAGGTCAGATATTTCTGTGCCTCGTCGTCGTCCAGGCATTCCCTAGCGGCGCTCTTGAGCATGTTCAATGGCAAAATCTGTGAAGCGACCGCTCCAGATATCGCTTCACACACATTCATGAGGAGCTTGATACCATTAGTCAACTCGCTGGGAGCAACTTTCCATTTGCTGAGAATTGCTCCCACAGTGGCGTGAAGCAGATTCCTAAACGGAATACGCTGGGAGTTCTTTTCCAGTTCTCGATGAGTCCTAACAGGAGGCCCGTAGAACGTGAGATGGCTGAGACACAGAGACCAGTATACTCCGCTGTCGTTGGGTTGCGACGACGGGGAGGACGCGAGTGATAAGACGCCACCGTCGGCTACCAGCTCATCGTTCATAGTGACTCCAATGTTCTTGCTTCCGTAAACATGGATATCCGGATAGATATGCCAAGCTGCGAGTCCCAGGATAGCCGCTCCGTTGTGAGCCTCTTGGGGCATCCCCGAAACCAATTTCTCCGTAGTCTCCAGAGCCAGCTTCCAGGCATCAATGACACTGACAAAGGGTGCGTCACTTGGGTTGATAGCGAAGTATACGTTCTTCAAGATCAATCTTAGTTGGGTGTCCTGCTTGTTCATGACAGACTTGCCCGTTTGGATCCAGGCTCGAGCACTGGCGTCCCAACCCGCGAGCTGGTCTCGAGTAATCTCCTGCTGTGCTGCGGCCGAGGCGAGGCCAAAATGAATAGCCTCTCCTTGCTCGAGTCGCTGTGCAATGTCTTTCCGTCTCTCCGTCACCAGCTCCACCCATATTGAAATCGCCTCGGGTGCTTCCCAGAGCTCGGCGAGCATGCATGCCAGCAGATGAACATGGATAGCTGTTTTTGAGGAAGTGGCCGCGGCCCAAATCGATGTTGCGTCGACTCCAATAAAGGATGCAAAGATGGATCTGGAATAGTCCTGAGACTCTTTTTGGGTCGCAGCTTTTGAGATTTCCGACACTCGCTTGCCGTACGCCTTCACTAAGGTCGGTGTTTCGGGGCAGATACCCTCAAAAAGGGCACCGAGACGTCGCGCTACAACGTGGGCTTTGCCGGTTTCTGCGTCGTTCTTCCTCGTCGTGGTTAAGAAGCCTTCGAGCGGTCGGAACTCTTTGGGGGCTTCATATTTGACGAGCGTGAAGTCGAAGTTGATGTTCGCGGCTGCCACGGTGACCTCGTTCGTCGCCGCGGCTAGAGCAGCCTGTAGTTTACCGAGAGTCGACATGGTGACCTGTGAAGCTACGGTTTGACAGAAGAGTCAAGTAGAAGATGTTTCGGCACAGACAAGGAGCTTTCCAGATGAAAAAGGCCAGTCCATCAGCAGGCAGCCGGAACGATGGAGATGGCTGGGCATCCGTTTGCCTTGTCACGCGAACCAAAACACAGCCTCAGCGCTAAACAAGCCAACAACCTGTATAGAGGAAGAGGGCGGTTCTAGTCCTTGGTAGTCTGACGTAGTTGGCGTCGAGGCTACTAGGGCAGAGCCCCCAAAGAATCTCATTACAAAGGGGACACAAATTTGAGAGATTATCTTCAGCCTGCTGTTTGCCGCCTGACACATAATTCCAACCAGCCGCGTACTTGCCATTTCGCAATCTGGGCCAAAATCTCGGATCGTTTCAAGCAAAACATCGTTGGCGTGAAAATGCGCGGGTCTCACTCGAGCGACCCAGTCAGTGGACGACTAGACTTGATTTGGGACGATCCGCATCACTGCGTCTACTCGGTAACGTAGACTAAATGAACGCCACAAGAGAAGTGGAGCAGAGATCTCTTGGGCTACCAGTCAGCCCTGAGAAGACATGCCCTTCAGCGTGATCACGGTTCGTCTCTAGTATGGACATACCTGGGCCAAGTCATCGCCGAGGTTGACGAATCACAAAGAAAGTAAATTAAACCGTCACTTCTCGTTTTTTCCTGGACCCAGCTGATCAAGTGATTCTCCAAGCAACCCAGCGAGCCCTACGATGGCGAAACCTAGATCGTCGCACTGCTGCTTGGCATATAGCATAGAAGACAGTGCGGTTTCTGAGGGTGAAGGTATTCGCAAGATCAAGGACCGACGGACCCGGTGGGCACGTGACGGTACGAATTGACCAGAGTAGTAACGGGTTGTTGGCGGCGACTGTATTAAGACGCTGGGCTGACACGGGGAAAGATTGTAAGCTTTCTTTATTTCACAATCCTGTCCGTGACCCCAGGACTTTCCCTGTCGAGCATCATTCTTTATCACCAAGCAACGACAAAATACCATCATATCTCGAAGGCTGTCCCGGAAAGATCATTGAACGTATCGTCGAGTTATCAGATCTACGTGATCTTCGCAACTTCCGCTTGACCAGGGAGAGCGGCCCAAAGCGCGAAGCGAATCGCCCATCGAGGTACTCGATCTGTTGACGCAATTATTTCACGAACTTGCAAACCGTCAGCAGACAGAAAGCTTCAGCCTATTACTCTACGCGGCCTGATCGTCTACGACGATGGGACCAGAGATTTGCCTGTAGTCTTTTGGAAGCACCACACGCACGTGATGATGGGTGTATGGCAATGACGACATCACCACTCAGTATAACCATGCAGGCGCTGGCTAAGAGCGGCTGGCAAATCGAAAGTCTCAATGTTTTCAACGAGTCGGATATGCAACGATGCAGTGTAGCGTGCGACCAGCTGGGCAGGCTTGATTGGCATGATCCGGGTTTGGCTATGTCGCTATCAGCCTTGAGATCACTGTCAATAAGCATCTCGGACCGCGTCTTTGGGTTTCAGGAAGGCAAAATCGGGAACTCGCTCCCAAAAAGAGACGTAGTTGAGTTACTCACCGAAGTCGAAGACGAGAACAACTTCCTCGGTCTCTCAAGATTGCATTCCCTGTGTTCACATATTGAGGATCTCGATATACACTTCCTTGCAATCCCCTCAGACTACAGTCAGTTGGTTGGCGAGTCTTCAGACGAAAGGATCCTGCAGCACGTGGCCCAACTGGAGCAATTATTTGTCTTAAAGAGTTGTAGACTACGTGGAGTCTTCGCTAGAGAGGTGGACTTGCTCGTATTTGCCAAGAAGACAAAGGTTTCCGAGCTCACGATGGAGTGTGTCACTCTGAAGCAAGGATCGTTCAAGCCGACTTTCGATATTGTACTTCCGAAGCTGCGAACATGAAGAGCCTACACTTCGACCAGCTAGACCAGAACAATCGCCAAATAGATTTTATCTGGTTCGTGAATGCTGAGGACATGTCACGCGGAATATCTGCATACGACAGAAGGGCTTAAAACGACAGTAAAGGAATTGCTGAACTATGGTGACGCCGAAGTCAATTCCAAGGGAGACGACGTGGAGGTCAACCTGAAGACTGAGTCCGGAGAAACACCGCTATTTAAAGCGGTATCAAACGGGCATGAATCAATAGTCAAGATGCCTTTGTGTCGAGCCGATGTGGTAGTTAACCCGAAGAATGGGACCGGATAAACGCCGTTATCCAAGGCGATATCGGACGGGCGTGAAGCGATAGTTAAGTTGCTACAGAGTTCAGACGATGGAGAGATATTTAACTTGCTACAGAGTCCGACTGCGTTATCTTTTTTATAAAAGAACCCGGCAGGCGAGACTCCGTTTTCTAAAACGGCGTGAAATTCGCAAGAAGCGGCACTCAAGTTACTATCAAATTGGAAGTTGCAGTGGTGCAGGAAGGTATCATGTTCGGAGCCGCAACATGAATACATCAGGAAGCAAGCCGGCTGCTATCGCGAATGTTACTATGAAGGATTTAGCTCGAGTTTTATTATCAACCACGCATGTTTGCTCCGAGACTTGATAGCAGCTCAAGGTTTCTAATAAGCTGAAAACTTCAGAACTACAGTTAGTAAGCTATCACAGCCTCGTAATTCCCCCATATGGAGGCTTTGTATCTTCAGAAACAGATCCGCCTCCTGGGCATCAGGATTGCGCTGCCGGACAAGTTGAACCAGCGCCTTCGGTGACGCCACTGGCTGATGGTGCGACGACTTCTTCGCCAGGAGCGGATTCGTCATCGCCGTTAAACGCGGATATGGCGAATGCATAGTTGCATGCGCTAGGCAAGAGGAAGTACTCTTCGTTGCAAGTGCTTTGATCTAAGGACTAAATACTGTCGAGTGAGGCACCCTTCTAGATACGAAATGATGATTCTGTAATCATAGTTCCTCCCTAACATTTGGGTCAAAGCGGGCTGTTGGCCAACCCGGAGTCTCCGTGAACCAACGTGATCGATAGACTGTTTGACCGTTATAGAGAGATGAGTAATCTCCTTTCGGACTCAGGGAGTTGACTTTCTGCGCAAGAGCAGACTCCAATCTCCATGGCGGCTGGGTGTACAACGCACTGCCGTCTCGATGCAGGCTGATGCTCTTGATGTCGGACCGCGGTAAATCCTCGCCATCGTACCCGACTCGCTTGTCGACGGCACGGAACCCTTTGAGGTACTCCGGGGCCAGTTTGTATCCAAAGTGGTTGAACTTGCCTGTGGCAAGATCGATGGCATGAATATCGCGATCCATTGGGAAGAGAAGAATTCGTTTCGAAGGTACGGGGACAAGGTCGTGCGGTCCATTCCACCAACCCGCGAACGCGCCCTTCCATTCGGAACTCAAGTCCCGAGCAAACGACATTGTGTAGTTTGTGGATTCTGACAGCGTTTTGGAAGACGCTTGGTACTTGTATCCTTTGATGATGCCATACGAGATCCCTTCCGACCCGTCCGCAGCTTTGGTGTTGCCGGCTGCCCACAGACTCTGACTCTCCTCATCCCAAAGCATGCCATGAATAGCTCGAACACCCGTGAATGTCTGCTTTGGCTGCGGATTAGATGTCCACTGCGAAGCGTCGTAAACCCAAATCCCGGCATCCTCCGTTTGACCACTGGTAGCGACAGCGAAGAGATTTCCCGGCAGTAACTCGACGGTATGCGCATTACCCAAGCTACCGTTAAGGCAGACTGCGAAAAGGAGCCTCTTGTCGGCGGCTTGACCGGGTGCGTAATTGACCAAGACGGCAGCGCCGCCGACGATTGCGACTACCTTCGAGCCGCCCCCGGCAAACTTGACTTCTGTGGCAGAAGTGCCGCGGTGAACGCACTGTGGGATGGTTTTGCTTTTGTCGCTATGCGTGTCCCATGTCCACTTGGAGCCCTGTCGGTCCAGTACCTCGATCCGCGGCTTACTTCCATAAAGCCCGGTAATGATACTCTCTGGGAGGGCATTCGCACCAGAGACCTCGGAACTTGGAAGTGTGGCTTTGGTAGCCCCGAGTGATAGGAGGGCGGACAAGATCAGTGTCAAGGAACTAACGCGTAGATACATAGCTCTGGCAATGTAATCAAGATCAACGTTTGAGAAGAAGGATTGTGTGCTGAGTCCCAATGAAAATGAGTTGGCTTATGGAGTGAGTATCCGTGTAAGTTATCCTTACTATATACATCCGTCTCTTCCGGTACAAGAACCCTGGAACTGCGCTCGAAGTGTGCCCTTCAGCTTTGCAAAGCAGCTCACAAGGGCTGCAGAGATCGATTCCCACCCTCTCCTAGAGTGCTTCGCCACCACGGAATTAGGGACTATTGAAGCAATACGACGGCGCTATTTCGACTTGACTCAAATATATGCGTCATCGGTAGATCGTAAACCTGCCTCTTCGTCATTGATGTCAAGAAAATGGCCCCTTTGGAACATACACAGGTAATAGCCCGAGTATTTGCCCCACATCCATGCAGGGCACGCTGAGGGTGGCCTAGCTGGCATACCGGAGTCCAAGGGATGGTAAGACTATTGATGTGTGGCTGGCTGGAAATGTAGGATGGGGACGGCTGGAGCCAGTCAATATGTTTTTGACCCCTGCCCAATATCGCCGAATTCGGTATAAATGTTCAGGAAAGGGAGGCCAGAACTGAGACATGCAGTTTTGGCGCCATCTACAAGGCTTCTTCGTTCGAGCCTGGAATAGTGGGTGACAAATACCCAATTGACGTATCATATTTAGGAATAAGATGATATCACATCATGATTACGAGATCCCTTTGCCTGTGCTAAGGCAGAGAGACATCTTGATAGGAAGTCACCTACCTCGTATATGCAGTAAGTCTGAACTCCACTATGCTTCATTCCAGTCAGCCACATTCCGTCAACCAGCCCGCTCTCGATGGCGCGGCAGCTGCTACATTGAAAGATCTAGACTGTTTTGGCGTCTTCGTTTAAATGCGGATGGATGTTGAATCTCTAGGCGCTGTGTCTCGCAACTTCCATTCAGTGTCTCCGACAGATGATAGCTCACCAACAGCTCGACAATTCTCAACGACAAACAGTCATTCTCACACGTTAGGCCTGAACGCAATAGATCTTGAGGACAATCATCTTCTCTGCTGCTATAGATGGCTCGGTCGTTGGAGAATCGCGACAAGTATTGGAGGAATGTAATACCGCTATACTCGCGGGCACTAGGAACTTGCGATTTCGGCTTCTGCGTGGCTACAAGAGAATGTACTTATTAGATAGCGTGCATGGAGCTACAAAAGATGTTGAGTATCGTCCCAAGCATATGATTTGATATATGACAGTGCCGTGTTTTCTAGATAGCTATTGTAATTCGCTCATCCATATCATTGATATCCCGCAATGGTCAGTACGACTCTTCTCCATGTTAGGTTCAACCTGGTGTTGGTATCATAGGCGACCTGGGTCTCCGCTACAAGGAAAAAGGCGCGGCGACCAACAGCGACCTGTAGTCCACATGTGCTAACCAGAAAAAAAAGACGAACGTGGAAGATAACGAAAGAGCCAACCAACCATGAGAGAATGAAAAAGTATTCTGCGGTGCAGAGATGCGTTATTAGATGAGAGGTTATGAACGAGCAACTGGACTGAAGTGCGGCAAACCCAACTTGGGCTATGAAGTTTTGGCGGATTCGGTGTGACCTGGGGGGGGGG